>LPNX011165676.1:272524-354088 GCA_001517045.1 Pseudotsuga menziesii | reverse complement strand
ATATATATATATATATATATATGATTTTTTTAAAGAAATGTATTTCACTTTCCATCCTCTTAGTATCACATACACAACAAATTCTTATATCACACCATGTGTGTTTTTTAACCAAAGCATATAGAGTTTTTATATTAAAAGAAAAAAAGAGCGGCTCAGCCACATAGCAATATTACATTAGAAATTTCCTGACCATCCATGTCTTCTAAGGACTTAAGAGTTCCATATTAAAAAACGGAATCCATTCAGTGGAGTAGGAACAAAAACACAAGTCTCCTTTATAATGAATGACCTATAAAACTTTCAAAACTATAGCGACCTCACACAACTAAACCTTAAAACTTGAGAAAAATGATTAACTGCAGAAAATCCCGACTAAACATAATTAGCGAAGAAAAATTTGAAAAGGAGCCTTCACCTAAAATCATGCCTTGGGATGTTGTGTTTTCCTTGACAATTGGACATACTTCTGAGTGATTGCTCTGCCGACAATTTAGTAGACGAATTCAACACTCCAATTCTTGTATTTTCTTACATGAAGCCTCCATCACCTTGGTCGACTATTTTGTTTGTGCTTGAAGCTCCCTCCTCTCCTGAGCAGCCTCCCATTCCACATGCTGGACGCAGTCTTCTAAATCTCGTTCACTAAATCTCAATCACCACTTCAAGGTGCTCAGCTTGTGTCTCAATACTTTAACCTCAATCGAAAGGAACTCCACCCCATGTTGTGGAAAACCATCCACTTTAATTTTGTTGTCCATCATAAATAGAGATTTAATTTGTCGTCGCATGCCCTCTTAATTTTTCCTACTTGCCACCTTGGACATTCTTTTGGTTTACCTAATATCCTGAGCAAATTCACTGAGAAAATGACAAAAAGGATGAGGGGAATGACTTGGCTTAAAATGCCAATGTCAACTCTGATTTATCATTGCCCAAGCCAATGCCAATAAATTCTCCTTGTGTGAATTGATTTTCTCTATAGTGACCAATCCTGAATCATTAAGTTCTATCAACACTAAAAATCTTGTGTGCCTCAGATCATACTTCTTCCAATCCTTTTACAAAGGCTTTGGCACCTGCTGAAATGATTGATCATAATTGCCTCTCTCAATCGCATGATGTCTAGCGTAAGACACATGTTTAACAACTCGATGCCACCTGCTTGAATGAGAAGATGCCACCATATACCTCATGACTGTCATAACATCCTTAGGGGACGACAATAAATGTGAAATTGAATTCAATGATACTCAACTCACCTTGCAAGATTTTGATGGCATTGTTGGCTTGTACATCCACATGCTTATTTAAATCCCTTAACACATGGAACATATTGATTTTTTTAGCGAGGAGAGGAGGCCTTTAATTCTTATAATTAGTCGATTAAGTTGTATGCCCTTAGGCTTCAATTGAAGATGAAGAAAACTAACTATGTTTAAACAATCTCCAAAAACTAAAACTTTTGGGATTCTAAGATGTTGCACTTGTGTTAGACCTTGGAGGAGAGCCAGAGCCTTGGCTTTATTACTAGGAAACCTTGCTTAATCCCCATGCACAATCCATTATCTTTTGTCCCTTGGGGTTTATGAGAATCCATCCCACTCATGCCATCCTAGGATTCTCTTTCAAAGCTTTGTCAAAGAATAAACTAAACTTACCCTGAGATTTCAACCAGATGTCAAAGTATGATCATGATTTCCTAAGTTTCCAAGGCTCCTGCACAAGAACCCCCTGGGGGGGGTAGGGGAGAGGAGCGGAAGATGATCCCCAACCCATAATATATCTCATGTTGAAAGAGAGGACGACGTGGGAATGATCCTCTTAGATCCCATGCTCACGAAGAGCATAGATTTGGCTTGAGATGTAACCATTGACGAGGAAGTGACTTGATCACGGAAGAGGTGATTATTTCTCGCCAACCATATTTTCTAACACATAAAAATTGGAAGATTCAACCAACTTGTTTTAAACCAGCCCTTTCCTTTGAGTGACAAAGGGTAAATTTTCCTCCATTCTTTAAACATGTATTGATGGGAGCGGGGAATTAGTTGGTAAATACAGAAAAAAACACTAAAAAAAGGATCAGAGAGGTTATAGCCAACAGACGAATAAGAATTTTGGGATACTACCTTTACTATTTGTGGAAACTTGAGGATTGGAAAGGGAGATATAGCCCTGAGACATAGTGTAGGATTTGGATGCACCCCAACCTATGTTATCCTTCATTCATATGTTGATGAGGGCATCACCATTCAATAGAACATTGAGAGAAGCATAATTTGGAACTAAGTTCTCGTGCAAGTTCAAATCTAAAAATTGTTTCCACTCACCTTTGGCTGAGTTCAGGCATATTGAAATGTCCCAGAGAGTAAAATAACCTTCTTCTTTCATCCAGTGTTGTAATTCATGAATATTATAGAATTTCTCGAGAGGTCAATTGTTTAGAATTATATTTGACTAGATCTTAACTTTTTTCCTATTTCTCAGAATCTAGCAGAGCTGCTTTTGAAATAAGGGTCATGATTTAATCAAAATTTTCCAAATCTATGACCCCTGCTAAGGCTTGCATGGGGGTTGGTAAAGACTCTTAAGCCTTGATCCTCTTAGGTACTTACTTTTCAACACTTTATTAAGCCAAGAGTTCCTCCCAAATACCATATTCCATAACAACTTGGATCCTATAGCTTGATTGCATAGACGAAGATCGCAAATCTACAAGCCCCCTTCGTGAATTGGTTTCTTGATCTTTTTCCACATGACAAGGTGAAATTTACGAGCATTATTCATTCCCCCTGTCCATAATAATTTACACATTTGCTTCTCCAGCTACTGTAGGACATGGACCAAATCCCATAGGACTGGAAATTGAAATATGGGAAGTGAAGCAAGAACATGTTTTAGGAAAACCATCTTCCTTGCTTGATTAAGCCAAATCACTCCCCGTCTTTGAATTTTTTATTTGAACTTCTCTAAAAGGGATTTCCAGGATCCTTTACTGAGAGATTTTCTAACAACAGGAAGCCCATATACCTAAATTCATCCCACTATGATTACCCTTTAAAGCCCAGGATTCAAGATAGACTTTGGATTGTTAATGGAGAGATACTCCATTCATAGATTGAGTTCTTCTCATTATTTAATTTTCTCCACGACAATGTACTGAAATTTGAAAGGAATTTTTGAAATTGATGTACCATTGAGCTGGAGGACCCCCTACCCATGTCGTGTTGTCAAAAAATTACATATGGTTAATACTTTTGACACCCATTGCAATTTGATTTATGAGAATTTCGGCACTCTGCCTTTCCACCTTGGGCCTTTTGTTGAGAGAATCCACCCTTTAAAAATAAAACAAAGGGGAAAGGGGGATCCTTGTCTAAGGATCTTGTTTGCATTAAAGAAGGAGGTCACATTCCCATTAACAAGCAGAGAAATCCATGGAGAATTGATACAAGCCTTGATCCAATAAATAAAGGATGGGGAGAAGGATGTTTTCCTTAAGACTTGAAACATGATTTCATGCATGACCTTGTCGAAGGCATTAGCCATCTCAATTTTAATTTCCATTCACTTTTATTTTCACTGATGCTGGAGTGTATTTCTTCTTGAATGGGGACTACGTTGTCAATCGACTACCTGCCTTTGATGAATCCTGCCCGGTTTAGAAAGAATATAGCTGGGAGCAAGCCTTTCAACCAATTGGCCATGACCTTCATAATTACTTTCTAAGCTAAATTACAGAGGGAGATAGGCCTGAAGTGGGAGAAAGAGGATGTGGAAGGATCCTTTAGAATGAAAGCTAAAATGGAAGAGTTAGAGAATCCTCCTATCTTGAAACAATGTTGTGATTTACATACTATTCTATCCAAGTCACTTTTTATAATTTTCTAACACGCTTGGAAGAATCTAATTAGGACTCCGTTGGGACCCAATGCCTTGCATGGCTCCATATCCCAAATGACCTCTTTATTTATTTTCTAGAAATTGGACACATTAATTTGTTATTGATATCATAAAAAATGGAAGATGGGACCAAGGATACAAATTATGCCCCCAACTATGTGCCCCGCTACCATTCCTCTGAAAATAATGATTTGAAATGATCAAAGGAAGGCTCTTTGATCCTATCAAAGTCCATTGGGTGCTGACCTACCTGTGTTCTTAGCTCGGATACTCTATCCTTGCTTGATAATCCTAAGATTTCTTATAGAAGTAGCTCGTATTTTTATCGCTATCTTTCAGCCAGAGGCTCTGTGATTTCAACCACCAATACTCTTCTTCAAAACGACAAGCCTTGTGAAGCTTTGAGTGCAATTTGGATTCCTCCTAGATATCTTCCATTTGAATCTCTCCATGTTCCATTTTTGTTTATTGTTCTTCTAATATTTACACTTCTTCCATCCTAGATTGTTGAGGGGAGGGTAGCCCTCTTGATGATAGCCTTAAGGTCTTCTTCATGTTTTGAATTTTTTCTTCCCAAACGAAAAAGGGGGATCCCTTAATAGGTATCCTACATGTTCCCATAAATTAGTCCATAAAACCCTCGTCTTGGATTCACAATGGAGATAAACGAAAAGGAATGGAGCCAATATTGACTTCCTCCCTTAGGCTAATTAATAAGACCGATTTAGGTATGAGACCCTGAAAGGGATGATTCTAGGTTCTGATATAATCCCTTGGAGAAGATAATAACTATGCACGAGGAACCGATATAAGCGAGTCACAATGTGTCGTAGCCCAGTCCTCTTTTTGGACCAAGTGAATGAGCCATTAATCCATTAGAGGGATTGATATCCAAGAGGTCCCAATCCTTAATCAAATCTTCCACTATTTCTTGCACAGAGTCTCACAACCTAGAGCCTCCTTTTCTTTCCTTACAATGAAGGATTGGATTCATATCTCCATCAAGGATAATATTTTTCAGAACCAAATTTCTCTTGAAGTCTTGCAGGGATGACCAACAATCCCTTTTTTTTGCAAGCATAACATGGGAGTATGGGTTAAAAGATTTACCTGTTTTTGCGATCTTAAGTGCAGAAGAGAGACATATATCCATTGTTGTGAGACAAAGGGATGTTGAAGAATGAACTTGGAGGAATCCTATAGGATTCCAATATCCCCTAATGCTCAGCTTGAGTTTCCTACTATAACAATACTTTTTTTCCACAATTTATTACTTACCTTTAAAAAATTCCTTGGCCTATAATTTGGTCTCTTGAACTAGAATGATGTATGGATTCGTAATTCTAATACATCTCTTTGGCTTCTTCTTTCGGCCAACTACCCATTCCTTTGATGTTCCAAGGGATGACAATCATTATTTTGACGAGGAGGATATATGGGTTGCTTTTAACACCTGATCTCGAGGCTTGCTTTGACCTACATTTGTATTAATTTTGGCCATGACCTTTTTGATCTTAGACTAGGAACCTATATTATTTTTCCTTATAGCTTCTTCCTCAAATGTTTATCTATCTGGATTTCGTCCTCTCTTCTTGGGGTTTTCCTCCTAAACTTCCCCTTCTTCCTCCAAAGTCTCTATGAATTCTCCTAACCATTCTCTCTTTCCTTTGGAGGATCTCATGGAGCCTCAAATGATCTAAGTGTCCATAAGAATCGTTATTTCTTCTTCCAAAAGGAGATTTGAGGATCTCTCCCCTTGCGTTGAGGGAGCGAGCTCCTTTGTTGCTTCCTCATAGAACTCCTCTTTTGAGATACGACTTAGGATTTGATATTGATTTCCAATAAGAGGGTATTGGAAAGAGAAAATCCCCTAGGCCCTTTTGTAGGCCTTGGAATTTGTTGCTTCGATTTCTTGAACTTCAAGCCCCTCCGCAGCTCTTGCCATTTTTATGTCGCGGGCTGCTCGATCATCAAGTTTTGGGTATGCTTATTGTGTTTGCAATCTTTTGCGAAATGCCCATACTCATGACAAATGCGACATTTAAATGGAAACTAGTCATAGTCCAGTTTCTAAAGGTGAGACCAATCATCCACTGTTAGGTTTAGGGATTTCGAAAGTCCCACTTCAACATCCATATTGACGTAGTTTCAGGTATAGGAGTACTGATCCTTAGGATCAACGCTATCAATATATTTTCCAAGGGAATCATGGACAGCTTGGAGAGAACCTAAGTTATAACAATGAATAGGGAGCTGAGGGAGCCTAACCCACACAGGGACAACCTTGGGAATATCCAACGAGGGATCAAAATCAAGGCCCACTTATTTAAATAAAGACCTCTTGGGATCTTGAAGTGTGGCCGACTACAGAAGATCAGAACTATGTATTCCTTGGAAATGAATCTGAAGACAAAAGAACTCTTTACCAACAAAATAGGAAGTGATGCTTTTGGAGATCAAAGGTCTCTAGTTTCACTAAACCCAAGCTTCCATCGTCTTGGGGGAAGGCCATAACTTTGTAAATTGGCCCACTAGACCCTTATTTGCAAGCAATATGGAAACTTTATGAGGCTTTTCCAGTGGAAGGGTGACCACCGGAATCGAATCCAATTTTTTCACAAAATGCACATGGGCTAAAGATGTCGACCTTTTCCCCTACGCCTCCACCAGCTACCTAAAACTCGTGACCTCAGATAGCAGAGAAGCCTATGAAGCCTACCCAAGCATCCTAAGTAGAGGTCGTAAACCACATTTCTCACCTGGTTGCAATAACTCCATTGGAATTTTCAGCCTCTAATAACTTCCACTGTAGAAAACCTTCGCCACAGAAAACCCTAGTCGTGGACCAGAGTTCCCGAATTATTTTGAATTCAACCTTCAAATTTTGTCTCTAGATTTATATCACACCTTGTGTTAAGAATTGTCCAACACTCCATTTTACTACCCCAAACTTAATCTATTGTGTGTTTGAGTGTTAATTCTCTTATCGACCAAACATACAGATAAAAGTGACCATTTTATTACAAAGTTTTTAAGAGTTCATACTTATTTCAACAATGTTGATTTCCTTTCTTGAATTAATTGAGCCGAGAGGCTCTCTACAGCCCAGTATGGGGGAGATCTTGTAACGTTACGTAACGTTATGTAATGTTACGTAACGTTATTTTTATTAATAAAAAAATAGATTTTTTAATTATAAAACAAAATAAATGTCGGCGAGAAAAACAACATAATATGGGGGAGATGTTGTAATCTTCCTATCTAACAAAACAATAAAAAAGTAAAAAATAACAAAATAATAAAAAAGTAAAAAATAACAAAACAATAAAAAAGTAAAAATTTAATTATCCCAAAAAAAATGTGCATCATAAAAAAACACAATATGGGTGAGATGTTGTAATGTTCCTACCTAACAAAATAATAAAAAAATAAAAATTGAATTATTTGCAAAAGAATGTTGGCCTTTTAAACAACCCATGGTTTTATTGTATATGGTTTAGGAGGACTGGGCACATGGTTTTAAAACCATGTGCAAGGCCTCCTAAAAAAACCCATGGTTTTATTCTACATGGTTTAGGAGGGCCTTGCAAATGGTTTTAAGACCATGTGCAAGGCCTCCTAAACAACCCATGGTTTTAGGAGGGCCTTGCATATGGTTTTAAAACCATTTATGGGGAGATGTTGTAATGTTCGTTCCTAACAAAATAAAAAATAATATTAAATATTATATGTTGACCATAAATAATATTAAATATTAATAATAAATATATTATATGTTGACCTTAAATAAAAAGATGTGTCTTTTGGTTTGAATCAAATCAATGGTATATATAGGACACACCAAAGTTGATAGCTCATTGAGTGTAATACTTAAGAAGAGGTTTGCACCTAGAGAGATTTGATCCCTCTCGACGCTTGATAGAGCCTAGGATTTGGATCTACGCTCGTTATAACAAAAATATAATGTTAAGATCATTAACCACTTTATAATATTTTACTTATTATTATTTATCTAAAAAAACATAAGTTAAAAAACAATAAATACATTCGACATAATAACTCACCTCTTTAACTACATAAATATATATCTTTAATTTCTTACATTTTAATATTTATCAAAGAATACTTTGAGGAAAACAAAAAATGAGAACTAAACGTGACTTCACTAAGCCGAAAGAAGTGTATCGAAACATGACTATAGAGATACTCCAATAGAGATACAAGGGGAATGAGAAGTGTTAGGAATCAAGCCCATAGTTGAGCCCCATTGAATTTCATTCCTTTCATAACATGACTACATGGGTTCTCATTGTAGTGATCTCAAAGTGCTTTGGGTATGAGATACTGTGGATATTTATGTATTTTTATGTATTTCCATGTTGTATTATTGTCTGATAGGACCGTATTTGCTGTACTGTGTAGGTTAAGATTGTTTTTTACTATTGCTGTAGATGTACAGTATATGGCATATTTACTTGAAGATGTAAAAAGTTCCTTTGATTCTATGAATACCAAGGAATGTATTTTTTTCGACTGAAAAAAAACTTTGGAGCCTACCGATCCAATATTTAAGTGTAGATTGAAAAAGACATTGAAAATAGCAATTCATAACGAACCAATGAATAACATGCATATCATTAAAAAGACGTATAGCTCAAGGTATAGCACGTCACCGGTTAGGGGAAGTCATGGTGCAATACCTACATAGTCTAATTTTTCAGCAAATTTAATTCATTCTATAAGACAATACAACTATGGATATGTTACATGGTTTTCAACATTTTCATAGACATGCTTTAAAATCTTATACAAGTTAGTGTTAGATTGTGGATTTAAGGGTTTGGAATAATTTTATGTCATTTTTTCCATTAATTTTATCCAAAAAATGTTAGGAGTTGTTGGAAACATATATAAAAGCTATTGACATTATAAGTGTAGCAAGGGTATTTAAGGACATTGAATTTATTTTTTTAATCAAAAATAGAATTTGAATAATAAAAAATTACCATTTGGTTAAAGATTATACCATCAGATTTCGTCATAATAGCTATAAAAGTCAAAATGATCGAATGCTTAAACAACTCCATAAAATTTCTCAAACTAGCATATGAAAATGCATATTTCAACTCTAAAGCTTAGTACTTTTCTAATGATTATGAATTTCATTGCAACCTAATTAAAAGCTTATATTAGTTCCAATTTTTTTCCTTAAAAATACATAAAAATGAAACCATCGTGGAATTTTCCCAAAAGAATTAAGTCACTTAGGAAGAAAAATCAATTGTTAAATATTTTGGAAATAATGAAGCCCAACAATACACACCAAAGAGTGATGGTTTCAGGATGTTATTTATGTGGTTTCTTCATATCATCAATGGCGGGAGTAACTTAGAACACCAAAGACCCTAACTGTTATAATAGTTAATTATATGGGAACCCTACTAGCCATTAATGGAAACCCTAACAACAATTCATAAAATAAGTACACTTGAACCCAATTGCAAGGAAACTTTGACCTTGGTGGCAAGTTGCTTCCTATGAGACTTTCCTTTAGTCAACTTATGCATGGTCTATTCGATACAAGCCATCACTAATACAACATAGGACTCTAGCATCATAAATTTTATCACAAACTCCTATTAAGCGATTTGAGAAATATTTTCTTTGGAACGTGTTGCATTTTTTGTGACACATTTGCATCATTGTATCAAGCAAACACACAAATACAAAAGAAACAAAATAACACGTGATCAGTTTTTGCATTGTTATGTTCTGTGTTGGGTTTCAAGTGACTTTAAGACACCTTTTTCATTTCATTTAGGATCTTACTTGTTTGGAACTTGTGGAGACACATTGCTTGAAGATTGTGGAGATTCTTTGGGTTTGGTATAGATTTCTCAAGTCCTTGATTGGATCAAAGGTAAAAGACTCCTACTCTTTTCAACTTTCCCCAAGTGTTTTATTCGTGTTTGTATAATTTAATCTGAGCAGTTTTCTTTTTATTTTTATTTATGGGGTTTGAGATTCATTAGTGGAATGTTATTTGAGAGCAGGATTATATATTTTAAGAAAGTAATTACATATTTACGAGTTTTAATGGTAAGGTATGGGTTTTGGAGGTAGGGTTTGTGAGTTCAGGAGTAGATTTTCTCTAACTAAGGTTTTAACAATGAAGAATTAGAATAAGAAAGAAATGTAGGAGTTTAGAAAATGAGCTTGATATCTTCATCCTCTGTATTTTCTTCTCTTGCTTCCCCTTCTTTATTTTCCCCTCTTCTCCTTTTCCAAAAATCCTCCTTCCTCTTCCATTCTATCTCCTCCTCCTCCTTTGTTCCTTCTCTTTTTCTTCTTATTCTTCTCTTGTTTTTCCAGCCCTCCTTCCTCCTCTTTTTCTTCTCTTCCTTGCTCTTCCTCTTTTATCACAAATCCTATTTCCTCTTACATGATTGTTTGTAAATGGGAACACACACACATTGTTCCATATTCTATTCATGAGTTGGGGATCTTTTGCATGGATAATTTTGTGTCAACTTTCTTTCTTCTTCCTCTTTCTCCTCTTCCTTCTCCTACTCTTATTTTTCAATACCTCCTACCTCTTCTTCCTCTTTCCCCACTCTAAATCTTAGTTTTCTTTTCCCCTATTTTCTCTTCCTCTTCCTCTTTTTCTTCTCTTTTCCAATTATCGTTTTTCTTTTCTTAAATTCCTCATTCCTTCTAGAATATGTCTCCTACTCCTACTCCCTTCTTATATATATTAGTGTTATTATCCTCCTCTTGTTTTTGTTTATTCTTCCCTCTTCATCTTCTTCATCTTGAATCTCCTCCCATTCCATTGTTTATTCTTTCCTCACCCGTCTCCCCTTTTCCTCTTTCTATTTCCTCTCCTTCTTCATTCTTTAATGTCTTCTCCCTCTTCCTTATTTCCCCTTCCATCTTTTCTCCTTTTTTTCCCTCTTCCATGATCTCCCTGGTTTGCTTTAGACTTCTATAATACCCAAGGACATCTTTTTTCATATGAAACTGTTAAGTTTTGAATGAAATAATATCGAACAAAATTTTATCATGAATGTCTCTATGTATTTATGTGTATTATGGATTACATTAAAAAACAATATATTTTGCTTATTGCATTTACATTCTAATTATTGCGTGTTAAGTTTTTAAATATGCACTCACCTTGTTACATATACAGATTTAGATTGATTTGGATTTGGAGGTCAAGATGACAATGATAAGAGAAAGGAAAGATAAAAGTAAAAGTGGAAAAAAATCGTTGTAAACATTAATGATGAAAAAACAAAGGTGAATAATAATCATCCATCACATGTTTTATGTTTTTAAGGAGGATTAAATCATTTTGGATGAAGAGCTTTTGATTCTCCAAAGGAATTGGTCATCTACTCTACTAGAGGTAATTTCTATCTTGATTGATATAGCTCTTCATTTTTTTTCACAAATCAAAGGAAAAATAATATTTGTAAGTTATGGAAAAGTTAATTATAATTCTATCTAATGGAAATAAAATGGGAGGAATATGGAGTTGATTCAAATGATGAAGAACCAAAATATTCCTTAAAGAAAATCTATGGTAGAGGACTTGCAACATGCAATAGTCAAGATAAATTATAATTAATTTTGGGTTGTGAGAATTAAATGTTTTGGATTAATTTTATCTTTAAGTATGAGAATTCAATCCTTAGTGTTAATAGTTAGTTTGTCAATTGCCCTTTAATTGTGGTCTTATATCAACCTTCGTAACTAGAAGAAGAATAAGAAGATAATGGTGTGGCGTTTGACAATGCCCAAGGTTCTTTATTTGATTTGTTCACTCTCATAACTAAGCTTAATATTTCCCTGCATGGGAATAGACCACTTCTTTACACAAAGATCATATATCAATATGTAAATATAAATATACGGGGTGGTGGTTGTCCACTTATTACATAGAGAAAAGTGCCAATTAATATCAATTATTATGAATATATATTTGTATTTTCTTTATCTTTTGTATTCATGTGTACTAAAAATATAATTATTGCTTAAAAAAATAAAAATAAATTTATTGTTTAATAAAACATCTGCTAATTAAGTAACAAACACTATACAAAATTGAGGCAATCAATGTATGAGCCATGCAAAAGTGATGCAAAGCTACACAAGTGGTGTAAAAGAAACACAAATATGACTCAATGCGAAACAAAAATGAACTTTTCATTGCCACATAATGCAAAATAAAATTTACATCACCATGAAATGCAAAAATGATGTGTGAAGCAAAATTGACCCAATAAAAATAATGCAAAATGGTATGTAGGAATAAGTATTTGGTTTAGGAAAATGGTAACCATCCTTTTTGACAATGGAAAATTTAGGGGCGAAATTTAGTCCATTGGCTAATTTTTTATTTTAATATTTTTTTGTTCCAAAAAGAAATTTGTTAATTTCAATTTATTTTTTTTCTAAAATGGTTTGCCCAAATTACATATAATAAAAACATTTTACTCTAAACATGACCAAAATTATCCAAAAACTACATGAAAATCCTTCTAAATTTAAATAATTTTTAAAAATATCGCCAAAAATTTTAATGCAAGAAATTTAAAAATTAATAAAATTCACTAAAATTTTTACAATTAAGAAAAATATAATTAAAAAGTTCTTACTACACATGTCCCCTTATTAAAAATTCTTAAATCTCCTTTTATTGGTCAGCTATCTCATTCCTTACTTTTGCATGGGTGGGAGCACCCAAGATGGGGGTATTTGGGAGTTTATTTGATGGCTTATATGAGATGTGACGAATGTGGGGGTATTTGGGAGTTTCTTTGACGGCTTATATGAGATATGACGAATGTGAATTATGGTATGAGATACTTTAAATAAATTGGTATTGTCTCATCTTTTATACTCTCCAGCTTACTATTTTGAGCTACCCTTAGCTATGCCTTGGATAATGTCTCTAGGTTCTCATTATTTTCCTTAGAGACATTTTAAGTGAGTGTGATTGACATATTGATAGTCATGGCATCTAATGGAGAATAAGCGGTAGGAAAAGTTAATGTCAACGTTTCAAGCCAAGCGTGGCTCATGATCAGGACATAGCGATGCCTGAAAGATTATTCATCTTTCAAAGGTGTATTAATACAGGAAAAACTCAATTCAAATGGGCTCCCTAGGTCTTTGTTTGTTGGTTTGATTTGGATAAGTTTTATAGAGTTTTTGAAAATTAGAATAAATATTAAAATTTATTTTATTAATTTATAAAACCTTAAAATAGATTTATAATTAATTATTAAATAAACACAAATAAATAGTATCTAATTCACTAACAAACTAAACTATTGACAAAAATAAAATATCATATAAACATTTATTAAGATAAAACTATTTATAAAAATTATAATACATTAAAACAAAAATTCTAATTAAACTAATATTAGCAATTACTAGGTTTATTATACTAAAAACATTAATAGGTGAAAATCTAAAGTAAACCTAAGTATTAAACTTAATATTTATATATTAACTAAATTTAATAATTCACTA
Source organism: Pseudotsuga menziesii (assembly GCA_001517045.1). Classification (NCBI taxonomy): domain Eukaryota; kingdom Viridiplantae; phylum Streptophyta; class Pinopsida; order Pinales; family Pinaceae; genus Pseudotsuga; species Pseudotsuga menziesii. Next base: position 340,636 of record LPNX011165676.1, on the reverse strand, counting down.
AAAACATTAGGAAAACTTTATAAAAAATTTAATTTCAAAAACTCTATAAAACTGATCCAAATCAAACTGACAAACTAAGACCTAGGGAGCCCATCCGGATTGAGTTTTTCCTGTATTAATACACCTTTGAAAGATGAATAATCTTCCAAGCATCGCTATGTCCTGATGATGAGTCACGCTTGGCTTGAAACGTTGACATTAACTTTTCCTACCGCTGATTCTCCATTATATGCCATGAATATTGACAGCGGAATCTCAGCTAATCTAATATTGATAGTCGCTAAACATTGAGAGAGTACTTACATTAGTATGAGCTGCCCATGTCTTGATAGCTGCTGGTCATAGAGAGAGCACTTATATTTTGTATGAGCTACGTAGATTGCTTGTTGGATATGCTGCTTTTCATGAAGATGTAACCCATTACCTTTGATTCAATAGAATATCAAGGAACTGCTTTTTTTGTCAGGAAAAAATATCTTGCACCTTTATATATGTCAAATTTTGCGCGATACCTTCATTGAAAATTGAAAAAAATATGACCTCATTATTATTTATATATCGATTGAATTAAGCATTATAGTTAAATATTTATCAAAACATGTGCCCTCTCGCACATTATAATGAATGTATCTAATAAAATATTTTGTAATAATGTCACTGAATTTTTCATATGCTAAGTGGTACTTTCACATAATGAACCATTGAAAATGGACCCTCGTCGTATTTAAAATTTGTGTCGGAATTGTAAGATTATGCGGTCTGTGTGAGAAAGTTATGATATCAACTACAAAATTTTGTTAATCAAAGAGAATATCATCATCAAAGTTAATATAATATATCACATTATCTTAGATCCGTTTAAATATGATTAGTTGAAATTTTTATGACATGATGATATCATGGGAAAAGGTAATTCTCTAGTGAATCGTTTTTGGTTGGTTAGGCCCGTGAAATGCAAGAATAGAGGAGTCAAAGATGTTGGTAGGCGCGTGGAGTGCCAAAAACCAATGAAGTCTCGTGATTATACACATTTTTTTTTTTTGTAGAAGAAAAAAGCTAGACTTTGATATTCATTAAGAATTTGTACAAAGCATATAAACTAAAAGTTGGTAGCCACACCATTTTTTACTTGGGAAGATGGAGAGTTTTCTCTACAGCGTTATGGGTTTCTGTAATGGCGGTGACCACTCTGTAGGCTGGTGTGATTAGTATTCGGTGACTGTTTCAGTTGGTCGGGACGTGATTCTTGGTGTTTCCTACCATGTACGTGGTTTTTTGGTTTTTTCTGCCCGCTCTGAATGTTTTGGGTACTTTTGGTTCCCCCTTACCTGTATTTTTACAACAATATTGTAGACCGGCTAAGAAAATGAAATATTGTCAATTGTATAAACATAATTTTCGACATAAATGTATTACTTGCTCTTAGTAGTATATGAAATAATAAAATCGACTATTAAAATTCAAATAATTAATAGATTGTTGATTTATGAATGTTTTGTTTAAAAATTTTAAACTATAAAAATAGATTTTTAAAATAGCTAATTTTTTTTATGTCAATGAACTTTAATAATTATCATAATAACAATTATACTACACAAATGCTTATATTTACGTGATTAATATTTTCAATTTTTCAATATAAAATTATAGTGTTATTATTTCTAGTAAGCATCTTCAACTTAAAAGAAGCTCAACAGTTAATAAAATTATAGTGTTGTTATTTCTAGTATAAATAGTAAGCACTTTCAACTTAAAAGAAGTTTATGAAGAAATTTTAAAGTTTGGTTTAATTATTTAAAGATAAAACATGACAATTTAGTTAATTGATAATATTAATTTTTTTTCCTATGAAATTTGGAAATAAGTATTAAAATGACAAGAAAATTACTATTAAGAAAAAAATTGAAATGTTTTTTTTTAAACAAGATTGGTTTAAAATTGTATTAAAAAAAGTTGCAGTGGAGCTAGCATCGACAATACATAAGAGACTACAACACCAAGGAAAGTAACATTTACCAAGAGCCTTGTCCTAGGCTTGATTGGAGAGAAGATATCCTTGCTTTCCCTTGTTCATTGCTTCTCCTATTTGATGAATTGTTTCTTCTTCTTTGAATTCTAGAGGGTGGGATCCCATTCATGCATTCATGTCATTGTTGTCAAGGTTGATCCTTTGGTAAAGGTTGAGACGATGGCATCCTATTTCTCAAAATTTTCCTTTAATACTTCAATTTTTTGTTTTGTTTTTGTTGTAGTATGAGATTCATGATTATGGCATCTTGAGATACATATTGGTGTTCAAGTTCATTAGCCTTTATTGTGATTGAAAATATGGATGTACAATTTTTTGTGGATGATATCCTTATGCTTAAGGAGAAAACAATGAATTTCATGGATATCTCTTTGGTAACTTGAGTGAGAGTTGTCCATGACAGTTAATATGCAATGTAGAGACGAATTGATCTAGAAACCCCGCTTAGAATTGGACTAGAGGGGGGATCTATCCACAAGGAATACAAGTTCAAGCGAGACTCTAATATAAAAGGGGTGAAACCAACTCTAAACATGATAGGACATAGGAGAGTCCCTGAGGTCAATTGTTATGGAAACCAAATTGAGATGTAAGGCTAAGAGAATTAGAGACCTTTGGATATGGGACGCATAGGTTTGTTACAAATATGTTATCCTAATTGAGTTGGATCCCAGTACTCCCTAGAGCAATAGCCCTGAAGAAATTATCCTTCCCCTTAACAATCTCCCTGCACACTCTCAGTGTGTGCATACCTCGCCGCACCTGCACAAAGTTGTTAGATTTATCATGGTCATATCATAACAACAAGAGACCTCCAATATCGCCTGCCCTTGTCACAAATAATCCTAAAACATAACCACGAAAGAGGTTGCTTCCTCCCCTCGAGCTACAAATTGCACTCACCTATGTCCAAGAGACTGAGAACAGAGTGAACTTGTAGAGAGTAAGAAATGAATACCATAATAACCTTAAAATCGAACATAGACAAGTTAAGGTTATCATTTTCTCAAGTCATCTTACAACAACTTGGGTAATCCATCAACTCACTAGCCTCCATAATCTCGATCGTAATGGAAATAATAACCCAGACTTACGAATTTCTATACATGATGACCTCACAAATCAACTCGACCTCAACATACATACTCCATCCTTGTATCTGGTATGAGAGATGTCCACACAACAACCAATCAATACACGTCATATCGATAGAGTAAGTCCCCACTCGCATGCATTAATCCATTTACCCCTTCGCTAACCTACGCATTGCTTCCTCACGAAGGGGAGTGGGGTTGATAGTCACTTGACTATAACTCACCTAGATTTGGAATATTTGTTATTAATGTTGCTGGGTAATTGATTAGTTATTTATTTTAAACCTCATGAATGAGGTTTGCTAACTTATGGTGTCAAACTTATTTAAAAATGTTTATAAAAGAATAAAATATAAATTCAAAAACACTCTCCAAATCACCCCCCCCCCCCCCCCTCTCTCTCTCTCTCTCTATATATATATATATATATATATATTCAAATCACCTTATATTAATAAATTCATTCTCCCAAAGCACCTCCACACACTTGCATAATGAAGTTGGAGTGTCCCAAAGCACCTCCACACACTTGCATAATGAAGTTGGAGTTGACACTTAAGCATTCCAATTTCAATATGGAGTTTGCATTAGGATTTTGTGCGTGGTTAATTATGATTGATAATCAGAGTTTGTTTTATGATTATTGGTTCATGGGATTGGAAATCAATGGGGAATCTGACAATATGGTTGATTGGGGAATTTGTTGCGAGTAACTATGTGAATTATATGAATTTTAATTATGTGTCTTGTAGATTGATGAATTTTAGTTTACTGTTGTGGTTTGTTGTTTTGCGGTTTGCAAATGGTAGACTTAAGAAATGTGTGGAATCTAACTACTTTCTTTATTGGAGTTTAGTTAGTTTGACTGAGCCCCTTTGAGATACGGAGGAACACTATCAATAGAGTAATTGGGCTCTTTGCGGATCAATTAGTATCCAAAAAGGTATGAGCAAATAAAGTTTCATTGGCTAATTGTTCAAACGATTTTAATCCATAAGAGGAAGCTCAAAACATGGGCCATACAAAAACATTGGAAATAAATGTCCAACAAAAGAGACAAATTGAAATCCTTGGGGAAGAATGTATTCTATTAAGACAAATTGCAATGACTTTGGCAAGAAGAACTCAATCTGAAATAACTCAACAACTATTATCACATGTCTCAATCCTCAGTGAAGGTAGAGAAGAGAATTTAATGTAACAAGAGATAGGGGGTGTGGTTATGGAAGCACAGGAACAATAGGATACACAATGATAATGTCTTTAGTTAAATCTAATCTCTTCTTATGTTGTGCAAAACTATTGATGATATTAAGACAATTCCCTAGACTTTATATTAATAAATTTAAATACATTTTTCATAAAATAAGCAACTAATTAGACACTAATTAGGAAGGTTTGGAAAACTATAGCGATTTTGAAGAAACAACCCAACATTTTAATATTATCATATTGAACAATATAAGCACAACTTTTTTTATTATTACAAAATTAATCGTTATTATTATAAAAAACAAAGAAAAACATTTCATAATAATGAAACAATACAAAATAACTATGTATAAAGGTAAAAACCATTTACCTTTCTATATATCCCAATGAGAAAGCAAAGCCGTACACCTACAAACATAAAAAACCCTACATTTGCAGTTTGTATAGTTTAAATAGGTTCAATGATGACACAAAATCATAAGCTTGCTTTGAGATTGGAGTTTTTACAATTTCAACTAATTAGCACTATTCTACCTGCAGAGTTCTCAATTGATTCTACCTGCAAAGTTCTCAAAAGAAGCACCATTGATTATTGTTGTGATTTCTACCTCCACCCAAACTTCTCAAAAGAATAATGGAATAACCTCACGTATCAAGAAACCATTAAAAACTTGAATTAAGTGGAATCGTTATGATATTGTCTTTTGACTTTCCAATTGAGGTCACCTACCCACTAGAACTTTCACATGAAAATGTTGATAGGTAATCCAATTTTCTAATTATTAATATGTAAACATTAATAACAAACGTTTGAGAGAGTTTATAAATATATATGTTTGATGAAAAATGAGAGAGAAATTTAATTTTTAAAGTTGAGATAAGTTAAATATTAAATTGGTATTTAAGATTTTTTTGTTTTGTTTGTGATACAAAGAGTCTTACTATGCAATCATTTGGCTACTAAAGTTGAGAAAGATGTATATACCCTATTTTCCTTGAGATTTAAGCTAAAACACAACTTTTATGAATTTGATTAACAATAAAAAAAATTAATAATTTTTATTTGATTCAATACCATTTTCAATTTTCACTAACTTTAACTTTAAATATTCATATCATGTTAAAATTCTCCTACGTGCAACCTTGGTTGACCCCACATGCAAGGTTGCACCACATACTTGGTTGACCCCACATACTTGGTTGACCCCACATGCAAGGTTGCACCACATACTTATAAAACAAAACTTTCAATTAAGCGGTTATATTTCAAGAAAGTTGATTGTCATATTGAGCACTATTAATAAAAGATATTAGTTTTCTTTTATTTGACTTATATCATGTATTAATTCATAGTTTAGTTGAGGATTTCTTTTACCAAATAAAGGATTTCTTCTTTGAAATCTTATTATTACGTTGAATGAGTTATTTAAGGGTTTGGTTTTTTTGACGCTTTGTCGTTTGGCGACGACTTTATATGAAGAGTCGCTTCTTGTTATCAATCAACAAATATGGCTATTGGCACATTTGTTGGATCTATGGGTGTTCCCATATCTACGATGGACAACTCCTTGATTGAGAAATGCAACCAACATTGGTCACTGATATCTCATTAATTAGATGAAAAGACCAAAGCCTTGTGATGAAGGATGAGTGAATTTAAGTTGTTGGATTCTTTGTTGGTCCTTTAGTCTTGAAAATATGTTTCAAAGCGAGACTACTTCTAAGATATCATCATGTGTATTTCAATATTATTTACAATGATGATATCCTCCTTTAATTCCATTTTAACTTGAACCGTTGGTATCTTTCACCTTCAACATATAAATTAAATTGGTCATGCCACTAATATTGAACCAAAAGGTTAAACCATTTGTTAGTCTGTTTAAGTCGATACTGTCCCTGTACATATGACACTTTGATTTTCTTAAATAAACATGTTGAAATAATACTAGGACGTTGGATTTGAAAGTTAGTACACACTTATAATTTGAGTCCCCTCTCTTCCACACTTGCCATTCAACCATAAGAAGATAAATATTCATCTAAATGTATACACCATCCAATTATTTTATTTTAAAAAATCTCCATTTTTCACTATAGCATATATAAAACTCTTTACAAATTTACCATCATTTACAAACGTTCCCTTGTAATGTTTGTTTAGAGTTAACATTTTGTGAATTGTAAAGATTTACAAGAAAAATCTGGCTTCTTAAAGCTTTCAAGGTTGGTGACGAGCCTAATCAATCATCATTAATATTGTTTCCTATCGAGACAAGAAATTAACATGAATGATGTTTTATAGAACTTCTACTTTAATTGTCAAACCCGGGGATTTGTATAAACTTATGAGGGTTCTGCACAATTTATGCAACTACAAAGAAAACTGACTATGCCTAGTAGTATCAAAATTCAATCCAAATATATTTAAATCAGTACGGGTAGAAAGCAAAGGAAATTCAATCTAAGATATGAGGGTTGCAGGAAACATGGACCTATACCATTTAGTCATGCACATATCCTTTGGCAATTGTTTTCAGGGATAGGTTTTAAAAAACTCTTCGCCTAGTTTTTAACAAACATTTTGAAATGCTTCCCAATATACCCTACCATTGACATATCGATCCTAAACTGTTTTTTTCTTAATGTTGATAACAAGATCTCATGTGAAAAGAGATGAACTTAAATTGCAGAATCAATAAAGTCATTTAAAAGTGCAGAAAATTATTTATTAAATCTACTCTCTCTGGAATAAGGAAAGTCTCCTACAAACTATAGTAAATCTTTTATATGCTCCATTCTACCAATCATTCATACTTAAACATCAATTCTGTTCTAACACATAGATTCATGTAATCACCTATGGATGGGCCCTTGTACAAGGTGATACAGGAATAAACGATTACTCAATAAGCTAGAGAAATAAAGGTCTTCATTTGTATTAAAAATAATTGTTTAACATCACGCCTTACCGTTTTTCTTCAAATTGGAATCAGAGCTAAGTTCATAACAAAAACGAGCACTAACCTCGCCAGTTGCTCTCCTTTGGTTTAAATATAAAAAATGTATATCTATTCTAATTGCTACATTCGTATATGAAAAATATCTTCATGTGATCGACGTTGTGCGTGTTTGGCAAAATCACTTGAGATAAGTATTAGCATATGTGTGCTATACATACTTAGGGACTAGGCCTGCAAGTGGTAAATCTTCAAGTTGTGTCGAATCTGCTACATATGTCTTCAATATTGGAATTGGAGATGCTGGTCAACTGGTAGTGCTTCACTCATTAGTGACCATGAGTTAATGTTTGGATCATATTCCTTGGTCAAAACTGGGAGTTTTGTAATGAAACTGGTACTTCTCATTCACCACATTCCCGTTGTCTTCAAATAACTTGGAACTTAGTAAAAAGTGGCGCTCCTTGTGGATGTTGAATCATGGATAAAGTAAGATTGAGAGTGGTTCATCAATACTTTGGTAGATCGCCAGATTTATTAGTATCTTTCCAACACATTTAATCATCAAAAAAACAAAGAATTAATCAACAAAACAAATATTCTCTAAATCTACATAAATTCAAAACTAAGTGCCTTCCTTGTCTTAATCTATGTGTATTATCTCCATAGTTGGGTTTTAGGATTCTTCATTTAACCAAAGGAATGATGGCTTTTTTAAGCGAAGGTAGGAGCCATCAGTTGGTGAATGAGAGTGTGACATTTAGTGGATAAATAGGTTGACTTAAACAAGGAAGAATATCAAATTTTCTTCATGAAAAAAGATGATTTAAACCAAGTAGTTACAAAAGAATGAGCAATTTAGGGAATTGCATTGAAATGTGCAATGATATTCTTTCACTTTTTTTTTTTATCGAGCGGAAAGAGACTCTCATGTATTGGAGGTGGAGGAGGTGTAATCAGACCAAAACAAACTTAATTGTAAGGATTTCAATCAATCATATTTATAGGAGGAGAAATAATAAGTTATAGGATATAACCAAAATTAGGCTAGAAAATAATTTTGTTTTCACAGTTCGATGTATTCCTTAGGTCCTACATGCCTCCAATTTCATATATGCCTACTTGAAATTACCTCTAACTTTATACCCTTTCTATCTTATTGACCTTGCACAACAATGGCCATATCACCAAACACACAAAATTGAAAAGAGGAAGAGGATAATTGTCCCTATGTAGATGTTATTTAGTTCAATTCCAACCGAAGATTCTAATGCCTTTCTTGAATTATATTGGCGTTAATTGTTATTATATAATCCTTTCCATTCATTCTTTAAAGACATAGGCCTTGCAAAACATGCCATGTTTTCAAACCGGGAGAGCATATGAAATAGCTACTATGCATGGCATATTGATCGCATCCCTGTACACACTCTTGATGAAATAACATCCGGAGATGAGGATACCAATAATAACATACATCCAAACATGGATATGAATGAATGGAAAGTTTTTTCAAGATTAGTCCCTATAAGATAAACACATTAATGAGGTTGGCATGCTTTTCCTTCGAGATTTTGACACCAAGCATACATGGAATCATCCAAAAGTATCAACAAATACATTGGAGACTCCACCAAACTACATCGGCTACAACTGAGGGAGTGGGAAAGCAATACAAGATAACACTCCCATTCCTACTTCCACAAATACATTATCTCACAATTAACAACTTGCATTTGACATATTCCTTCAACATTCACAAGTACAAGGAACTAAATATCCATTAAGGATGATCATCCAAGGAACTGCAAGCACATGTAAATCCTACCTTATAACCACCATAAAAAAGCATTAGATTCTCAATCAACCTCTATCCATAGCATACTATTGCTCCTCGCCACTACTGGACTTGCAATGTTTAACATACATGTAACCGCTATACATGGAGGCCTCCTGATTCCCATAAAGAACATGAATCCTTTACAAGGACTTGACTTATAAATGTTCCAAGAATAAATGAAACATGTTCAATACATTCTCATTATTGAGATGAGCTTCATAGGACCTCAATTGTTTGTGCATATTGATAGTTGCTTGCGTGAGTGTTTTCCAAAACACAACAATTTCTCATTCGGCAATTATTCAATCATTCTTCTCGGTGATTTCGGCCAATTCCCACATGATGGAAAACCCTCTATATGTAGGAGCAACTCTGGTGAAGTATTTATGGATAGATTTTACCACTGTGATCATTTTGGAAACAATATTTCTTCAAAGGGGCACTCATGCCACCCATCTTTGTTTCTGGTATCTATTGACAAACATCCACAATGCTACACCAACCTTGGAAGATTGGAGCATCCTCCAGTTTAGGACTAATATATTCTTGTTAAAAGAGGAGCATTCAAGCTTTGACACAACAATCCATCTCATTGCAACGAACAATCTTGCAAAAATTCATAACATATACATGCTCGAAGCATTGGATATGCCTATTGCATGATATGTTGCAGATTCTACCAATGGTTTAGATGCACAACAAGATGATGACCATCAACTAGAAAAACAAATATTGCTAAGTGTGGGGCAACGAGTAATGCTATCTTGCAATTTATGGGTCCAATCAAGGCTAGTTAATGGTGCACTTGGAGTGATCATGCAAATTGTATACATACCTGGATATGCCCCTTCTAAGTTTCCAACCTACGTTGTCGTGGCATTTGATAAATACGGTGTCCCTCCATGGGACCAATCTCAACCAAAGCACATACTGGTTCCACCTATAAATCGGAGTAGCAAGAAACAATTCGCCCTAAAGAAGGCTTGGGCATTGACTATCCATAAATCCCAAGGATCGACATTAACAAGGTCAGACATTGACATCAGTAACATTGAACAAGGCTTGACCTTCTTGAAAATGTCACACACTACAACATTAGAAGGAATGTGAATTCAACCATCTTTCTCCTTTGACCGCTATGCAAAGATGAAAGACGCTTCCTACGTCATAATTCACAAAAAAGAAGATGCATGCCTCCATTCTCTATCCCGTTCACACTTAAAATTGCATCCTCAATCCCTACACTCCCTATACCAGATGAAAATACCAATGTTGCTTGCCAATACAATTAGAGTCAGGCTCGATAACTCTAATTATATTACATATGTATAGTTTCTCTTATGGCAAATTAATGGGCATTTCATTTTACTTGCCATTGATTACATTGGTTTCTATTTATTGCATGGGTTCTTATATATTGCTTATTAGTTTTTGCACTATAATTTCCATTAATTCAATATACTTTCCTTTAACAAATAAACTTACATTATCGAGATACACACAACTTTCTATCATTTTAGACATATTGAAGTTCTTTTCGGCGTTTCATTTCCCCCACTTTGGGGGTATCCTAGTTATTTTATGAATTCAAAGTTTTTATACTTAAACAACATCAATGAAAAAATAAATTTATGTTTAAATAACATCAATAAAAAAAGATATTTATTTATTTAAAATTGATAATTATATATTTATTTAAATTAAATTACAAAAAGTATTATATTGGAAATATATTACTTAGTTTTCACATTGCAATGATTATAATTTTTTGGGTTCATGTTCCTCTATTTTGTTTAAAGAGTGATCTAAATAGACGATGATTTTGCCCTTTTCCGAAAGCGTTTTTTGACAGGATTTCGATGAGATTCGAGAAGATTTTTTTGAAATTCTCATAAGATTGTTTAATTGGGATGCTATGTGGTATTCAATGTTGCTAAATTGATTTATACATTCAGAATCGCGAATTGAAACACACGGAACCCAAATTTTGAAAAAAATTTACGATTTCGATACACATCTTTGCTAGCGGTCAATTTCCATTTTGTTTTACTTAAGAGAAGAAGAGTTTCCTCATTTATCTTAGTCTCTTGAAGCAAGAGAATTTGAGAAGAAACCATTCTCATTAAATCTTTGACTGCTTCCGCTTTGATTGGGATCCCCAATCCCCTGCAGTTCCAAGAGACGATCTGCATCATTTACCGAAGTGAGAGGGAGTAATTACTCCCTTTGGGGGCCTAGTCCTCTTGCTCGTACTAAGCGACATTTCAATGGTGGACTGGCTGCCTTGTATCTTTAGCCTCTCAGCCTCTTCTTCTCAAGCCTCCTTTCGAGACTTCGTGCCAGCTTTTTTGTAAAGTTTCTCGATGCAATATTCATCGGAAGAGCCTAAGCTATCAGGCAGCTTCTTCCTAGCTATATCGGCATAAGAAGGAGAAGTATTGGGTCCATTTGGAGAAATGTGGTTTTGTTGCAAGGAATCACCTACCCTAGGTTATTCCGAGGTAGATGCTCCAACTTGTTCCATTGGTCCCATGATTACTTCAGGTTCACCATCCTGCCCTTCGAGTTGTTGTAGTTCACCCTCTTCAAGAATAGGGGCTCCAGGAGAACTAAGAACAACAAAATGATTGGAAGCTGCATTGGGATTTTCTACAGCCTGAGGGTTGGGAAGATTCTTCCCAACAGCAGTGACTCCTTTCATAGTGTTTCCTTCTTTACCTTTCTTCCTAAGGTCCTGATTGGAAGTTCCTGCTTTATGAACTTGGGTCCACCGATCATCATTCTCTTTTTCAAGATCATCTTTTGATTTTTTCTTACAATTTCAAGCAAAATGGTCGTAACCATGGCAGAACTGACACTTGAATGGAATTTGTCCATAGTCTAGTTCCTGGATATGAGACCATTCAGCTAATGTTAACTTGATTGGCTCGGGTATCCCTAACTCCAAATCAGCTTCGACGCATATTCTTGCACATGAATATTGATCTTTCCTTTCTTCCCTATCGATGTATTTACCAAGATTGTTCCTAATGGTTTCAAGGTATTATGAGTTCCAGCAGTGTAAAGGTAAGTGATGGAGCCTTACCCAAACATGGATAGCAGACGAAACATCTTGAGTGGGATCGAAATCAAGAGTCCATTTTTTCAAATAAAGCTCGTGGGGGCCCATGAAGCATGGCCCATTTTGAAAAATAAGATCACGATCCTCTGGAGAGTCGAAAACAAAGACATAATATCCTCTTCCAACAAAGTGATTTCGAATACCTTCAAATACTAAGGGCCTCTAGTTTCTCTGCACCCATCTATCAATAGCCTTTGGAGAAGGCCAGAGAACTATGAATTGCCCAATGAGCCCACGCTCAGCAAGGTTTAGAGTCGTTCAACAAGTTCGTTCAGCAGGTAGTTCGACCGAGGGGATGTCTACTTCCTTTACAAATTTCTACGATGAACCCCCTTTCCTCTTACCACAGGTAGAAATCAATCTCTTGAATGCACCAAGATCAGGAGGAAGAGGTAGTGGTGGATCCCCTCCGGAATCCATAAGGCTCAGGCCACCAGAACTGAGAGGTCAGAGCAACCATCTTCCATAAAGGCCTCACCAGATATTTGCGCTCAAGAGAGACACCTTCAACAAGCCTGCTGACACCATCAGAGAGCAAAAACTCTGTATAACTGAGCCAAGAATTGAAACAATAAGGCTACAAATCGTGAACACTCTAGAATCAGCAAGAAAGACTCTATCTGACAGGCCTCATGACCTGCAAATGCACAGAAAACAACAAAATCTAATAGAGATCTCAGGGCAATGGCACCTCTGGTCTTCAGTTCCCCGCACACCAGCAAACAGAAGCTCCAAAACGGTCCACCAACGAGGGACGAACCAGGAAGGGAGAGCATCCAACGTAAAAAAAAAAAAAACACTTCTTGGAGCGAAAAAGGCATTAGCCTTTCATTGGAAGTAAGATAAATATTCTCTATGATATATTTTTATTTTAACAATATAAAATATCTTAATAATTTTAAAAATGATTTTTAAATATGGTGTTATATATATATTAGTTATATGCTAGGTTTTGGGTATTTATTTTGTGCAATATTAATAAACTAATATTATTATTTTTTATATTTTTTAATGCTTAAGGTTTAACTTTGATGAGGGCCTTTGGTCTTTAAGGTTATGAAGGGAATATCTAGATGTAATGGTGAAAGGTGTGAGGGTTGCATTACACTCCCCACACACACATAGGTGGATCAAAGCGCATTCTCTTATCATCCTTGATTCCGAACACTAACCATTTCAACTATGATTATTTTTCTAAGTTGGTTGAGTTGTGGTCCAATCATAAATCGATGTGAGTTTTCCATCACTAACCCAAGTTCGATCTTAAAAATAAAAGTGCTTTTAACATATAAAACTATGTAACTTTAGAGTGACATGTCCTAGTACTGATAATCCATCAATTCTAAATCTTAAAATCTGAATAAGAAAATTTAGGAAGACCAAATCCTAACTCTAGTTTAAAAAAAATAAAAAAGTATTTCTATCCCTAAAACAAAAACATAAGTTTTTTTTTTTATAACATAACATTTAATTTGAAGAATTACTTCAATCAATTAATATTATTGTTGCCAATAATTCGACACTTAGTTCAATTAACACGGAGTCAAATTCATTAAATATCTACCTCTCACTTAACACTAAAAGCCATCTTTCTTTAAATGATGAAAATGGCTCATATATTCTCAAATAATTATTAAAAGAAATGCATAGAATTCCTCAACCATAACCTTATGAGTGAGTCACAAGCTCACTTTATCAGCCAACATTAATAACATATGTGAGCTTTTTACATCAACATTTTAGGCTCTAAACGACACTATGACAAATATCCGTGACTCAAAACCTTACTTGTATTTATCACCAAACAATAATAATATCTGTGAGCTTCATTATTCAACATTTTATGCCTTGACCCACACTCATCTTGTTCTTTCATAATAATGTGAAATGAACATTTTATGCCTTTGGCCCACATTTATAAATGTTCTTTTATAATAATGTGAAATGAATTCAAATAACGTGATTCGAAATGGACCTTCGCCACGTCGAGAACATGTTAGAGTTGTCACATTATGCGGTTTGGTCCTTTCGAATAACGTAATTCCACGTCGAGATAATGTTAGAATTGTGGCATTATGCGGTTTGGCACTTTCAAATAATTGCATGCGGTTTTGAGTTTGCAATGGGGGTGGGCATTTGTATGAATACAAAAGCTGAATTGGTAGCACTTTGGGCTTTGCTGTCTGTGGCAAATATGATCGGGATTCCATGTTTGAATATATTTGGAGACTCAACATTTATCATTAACTAGGCAAACTTTCATGCCTCACCGGATCCTCCTGATTTAAGTCACTGGTGTATGGATACAAGAAGACTCATCTCTTGCTTTCCTCACTTGTCCTTCAGTCATACTTATCGAGAACACAATCAGCTTGCAGACAGATTATCAAAATCTGCTCAATCTTTGGCTCCTGGATGTGGTAATTACTCTGAGTTTCTTGAGGGCCATTTGGTTATTTCTGACTCTTTTCAGCTCTTTTCAGCTCGGTGCAAGAGCTTTGCTACCCTTTTTTTTGCACCCTTTTGTGGTTTGTTGTATTTGGTTTCTTGAGGGCCATTTGGTCATTTTTTTTCTCTTTTCAGCTCTTTTGAGCTCGGTGCAAGAGCTTTGCTCCCCTTTTTTTTGCACCCTTTTGTGGTTGGTTGTATTTCGAGCGGGCTCTTTTGATAGCAGCTCTGCACTTCTTGTGTTCTCGATTTGTATGACTGGTGGGGCAAGTATCGATTGTGTCTCTTCATGCTGCCATGGCTTTCTTTAGTCCTTCTGAAGTGTGGTACTATATTCCCCCCATCGTGTTCTCAAGAGTGCCTTAGATTGTTCCAGGCTACTAGTTGTAAACTGAATTCATCACTTTGTATTGAATGATTGTAGTCCTATTGATAAGGGAAACATTTCAGATGCCCTTTGATTCATCAATTGAATAACAAGGTCAGGCTTTTTTCTTTCTAAAGAAAAAAAAAATGTTAGAAATTGTTACCTTCATAAATATAGATATATGTTGTAAAAAATTGTTGTTATTATATTTATTTGTATTAAGAGAATTATTGTTGTAAAAAATTGTTGTTATTATATTTATTTGTATTAAGAGAATCAATAATTAAGGTAGGGTTTATATTTATGTGATACTAGGTAAATTTTGGTTTGCTGCTATTATATTTTTAAGTGCACTATACTCTTAAACATATACCCGCAAACAAACATATGACATAGGCTAATCAAGATTTTAATCTCTAACCTCTTTATAATGTTTTGTATTACTTCACTCCTTTGCTAGTCCATCTGCCACCCACGGGAAAAATATAAATATTAATCGAAAACAAAGTTAAATTGTATAAAAAATGTTTCTAGTAAAATAAATTTGTTGGAAATATATGTGATGAATATTTTTGGTGCATAAATTAAAGATTAAAAGGCTTAAATATTTAAACAAATAAATATAAGGTATTTATTTATTTTATGTTTATGCAATTAATATTTAGTGTGAAAATAACGAAGTTGGATCATTATTGAGAGGTATTTAGTTTAGTATGCCCAGTAGTTATTACGTAGTTGAAAAGAGATTTTGTAACATTTTTTTTTAAGTCATTAATCATTATATTATTTTAAAAATACATCGAAAATGGACAAAGTATTTTTTAGGTTACATATGGGTTGTCATGAAAGGAAAATCAACATAACATATTTTTAATGGGTAAAATAGTGAGTTTGAGCTCAGATAAGCTATTGTTTTTAACAAGAAGGCTATAACTAGAACTATGACTCACATTGTAGCACTATCTAAAACATTGATTGAAATATAATAATGAAAACTATCAACCAAGACCTTATTCAAAATAAGCTTGATCAAGAATTGGTTCTAGTTGAAGGAGTACTCATGTTGGTGGTTAGGCCTTAGGAGGTTAGTAAAGTTAATGTGTAGATGTATATAAGCGCGCTAGGCATTGAAATTGAGTTGTATGGACATCTTCTAGAGCACCCTAGAGTTTCGTTTGATTCCGATAAAAATAAAAGTTTCTGCATTTTTAGGCCATTTTTAATGGTTTAAATAGAAAAATTCAAAAAGTAAAATAAAAAATGTGATACATAGTCCGTTCTTGACATGTATGGGCTCGTTTTCAAGGTCAGAGCACCTCCTTTACCCGAGAGACTTCTCATATGATTTTATTTATAATTATAATTATATTTATGATATTATAATTATTTATATATATTTATAAATATGTAGATATATTATATGCAGTTAAAATGGAGGTGAAGAAAACATGTAACTCTTCTTAATCCGATTCAAATCTCAATTTGTGATGTATTTCTCTTAAAAAGAAAGAAATAAAAATTATTATTTTTATTTGCATTAGAAAATAAATATTGACTTTTCTAATATTTTAACCAATCACAAATATGGTAATATGGTAATTTAAGAATGATTTTCTAAAGTTTTCCTAGCTCATAAAAATAAAATTAAAAAAATCAAGTGATTATTCACGTTAAAATTGGTTTAAATGTACAATATCAATAAGTTAATAAACATCATCATTAAATCAAATTCCTTTAGATGCAATCCCACTAAAATTATTCTTACTAAAA
Source organism: Pseudotsuga menziesii (assembly GCA_001517045.1). Taxonomy (NCBI): domain Eukaryota; kingdom Viridiplantae; phylum Streptophyta; class Pinopsida; order Pinales; family Pinaceae; genus Pseudotsuga; species Pseudotsuga menziesii. Next base: position 323,795 of record LPNX011165676.1, on the reverse strand, counting down.
TTCATCACCTTAAAGTTGGTTTAAATATACAATATCAATAAATTAATAAACACCATCATCAAATCAAAATCCTCTTAGTACAATCCCACTGTAATTATTCTTACTAATATTTTTTCTCTTCTTATTAATCATATTATTTCTCCTTCCACCATCCTTACACACTCATATTTCTCCTTCCACATCCTTACACTCTCATATTGATGAAAAAACCTATATATTAAAAGTAATAAGTGTTCTCCTCCACATTGAAACAATACAACTACACTTATTTATTAAATGATTAATTACTCATACTAAAATGGTGTACCTTTTAGTTATTTTAGACAAGAACGACTATGAATATATTAAAGAAACAGTGACAAGTTCACGGAAAGAGTACAAAAATTAACAGTTCGATATTAAGTACAAAAATTAATAAAGAATGCCCTATTGACAAATAATTAACAGGTCGATATTAAGTACATAAATTGTTTTCAAAACAAAGATACTTAGAGTTAAAATAAAATCAACAAAACTAAATCATTGGCTTGCCAGATAAAGGTTGTGCCTCCTTTTCCTTGAGGATTTGTCTGTCCAAAGTGAGCTTCCCAACCTGCATTTCCAGTAGGATGCGATAATCCAAATCACGATTGATAGCCTCTTGCCCACTGAGCTGAATCTCCTCCTACTGCAGAGCCCCGGTGAAGTCCTCTCAGCTCTGAATATGGTCTTCATCGACCATATCCAGCCAACGACCTGCTTCTTCGTCCAAGTGGTTGATGAGGCAATTTTGGTCATTTGTCTTTTGCTTCGGCCGACGGACCTCAAACCTGGAGATTCAGAGTAATGGGAGTTGTTTCTAAAATATTTATCTATCTATATATATAACATAAGTTTATTTTATTTTTATGTTGATAGACGTTTTATTTGAGATTTGCAATGGACTACGATGTATGCTTTTTCATCTATGGGCGAGGATGAGACAAGTGTATTGTTGAGATTGATTCTATGGTAGTTGTTCAAAATTTGAAATAAACAATTATATAAGATAACTGCTAGCGATGCATGGATAACTCATAGCTGATGAATGGATAACCAAGAGTTTATGGCAAATAACTAAGAGAATGTGAGATAAAGAAAAAGAAAAGAAAAACTGGTAGTTGATAAATGGATAACACGAAGAATGTTGGTGATAGCAAGTAGCTAGGCATGGATAATTCAGAGTTGAACACTTTTAACTAAAAGAATATGAGGAATAAAAAAATTCCAAATTGTCTTCCTTTTCACCGTTATCTCTCAACCATTTAATCCCTATCAACATGATCTAGCCACAAACTATATAAATGTACTAATTAAATTTCTTTCAATATGATAATAAAAAAATTTAAGATTCAAACTCTTCGATAATACCAAATAACAATTCCACCCACTTCCGAGCATGCCAAATTCAACATCTTTAAAACTTCCCCGTGAACCAAAACCCAAGAGCAAGAGGAATATATCACCGTCATTCATAAGGACGTGTCACACATGTGCCATGGCCCAACGTATATCGCGAAATTTTTAAGTTACACCAAGTGGGGCTTTTTAATAATGAGCCTTTGGAAATGGACTGCTTGTCATAATTACAAAATATATTTAAAAACACAAAGTTACGGATCAAATCAAAGATCTCGTCTCGCGGAGAGAATATCATTATCCATATTAACATTTGAGATGACGTTAACTATACAAGAGATTAAATTTGATGTTTAACAAAGCGAATACGTAAATGTGATTTTGAGTTTTGATCAAGGGTTTAATAATTTAATAATGTTGATAGACATTTTTATTTGAGATTTGGGGTGGACTATGATTTATGTTTTTCATCTACAACGAGGATGAGACAAGTGTACTATCGAGATTGATTTTATGGCAATCGTTCAAAATTCAAAATAAACAATTATAAGAAAATAAATTGTTAAAAGTAAGTGGTAGCTAGATGATGAATGGATAACTAGGAGAAATGCATGGATAACTCATAGCCCATGAATGTCGGTGATAACATGTAGCTAGGCATGAATAGCTCACACTTAAACCCGTTTAACTAGAAAAATATAACGAATAAGAAAATATTTCTACACTGTATTCCATTCCATACCTATCTCTCAACTATTTGGTCTTTATAAACATGATCCAACCACAAACTATATGAGCGTACTAATATATTTTTCTCTAATAATTTTAAAATTAATTTTTTAAAACATTTTTTCTTACCATAATTTTTATTTATTTATTTAGAAATGTGTTTTTTTGTGACGGTACTTTCAAGATGTACCTAATTACGATACATGATTACAAATATTGATACCAAAGAAAGTAAAAAACACCCAACATTTAAAGCATTTCAGACTCTATTGAAGTCAAAATTGATTTTTAACCAGCACAAAATTCCCAAAGAAAATGAAATTTTACGCACTCAATAATTGTCTTAGAAAGCGAGGAATCCGCTCCTGTTCTGTCGGTGGTGAAAAGGAATAAAGGCTTCTCTGTCGGTGGCTAAAACACTATTAAATGTTTGAGGAAGCTGGTCTACCAAAATGAAAGGAACTTGACATTAGTGATATAAACATTAATTATTTGAATCTCGTTTCCGTATGGAATTTTAATGCAATAAATCTGAAGGCCAAATCCGGTAACGGGGATTTAACGGCGTTTCAAACGGAACCCTTAACATTATAAAAACACCGATGCTGAAAGTTGAAACCATTGGATTGGGATCGGAAGTATGCTGACGTGTCGGCGTGTTGGAGAGTCAAACCTGGGTCAACATAATTGAGGATCTGGCATTATGCAGAAATGTTATGGTAATTTTAATATTTTTATAATAATAATAATAATCTATTTTTTAGGTTATCGTCAAGCGAGACATCAATTTGGTGTATGAGACCCTCTTGTTTATCCACCAATTTGGTGTATGAGATCCTCTTGTTTATGGGACAAGGGACTCCCCTTTGCACCTTTCACTTCGTAAGAGGAAATACGCTCTTAACCATTAGGCCCATTCATGTTGTACGATATATTTTAAAATATTATGGATTTATATTAAACTTAGATTTATTAAGTTTGAAAATATTTCTTTAAATGTTATTTTATCTGAAAGATCATGCAGATATAACTATAGAGTTTTTTTCACAACCAATGAACTTGTTACTCTATTTGTAAAACTTTTACAAATATTACGCCTTATGAACTATTCAATTAAAGTTTCTTTAACTCTTTTTCATTTAAGCATAAATATTTTAAGAGTCCAACCTATGATATGATATATAATTTGTAGATTATATACAAGTCATTATATATGACTTATACTAAACAATAATTAAATTTTAAAGTTTAAGTTAGGAAACTATTCTATTAAGGAAAGGAAATAATGTTACAAAAATAGTTACAATTCAGAGATGCATTCCTGCTTAAAGGGACTAGCAAGTAGAACCAACTGTATCGGACCCTCCCTCCAAGAGGGAAATCAGGTCCAAGGAAAAAAAGAGTAACCTTATAAAGAAAAGACAAAATGGTTCCTGAAATAAAACTTACAAACAAGATTCAGGCAGTGAAAAGCCCATAGTCTTCCTAAAAGGAAGAAAAGAAATCATTGGTAGCACCTGGTTAAGGCTTGTGATAAGGCTCCTCCAGTATTGGGCAACCGAATACAAAGGAGGCTGGCGCAATTGGATCGTCCATGGCATCCGACGCATCATCACCGGACGAATTCGCCTCCTCGTTGTTGGAAGAATCATCCTCATCTTCGCTACTTGCATGGGGGTTGTTTTACTGGGAGTGGGGCAGTTTTCCTGGCCATAGCTGGGCTAGGGGTGCATTTACAGGCCAAGAGAGATTTTATGCGGCTCTGCAATGGGGGAGGAGGGGGTTCGTAGTCCATAGGGACTGCGGGGGTTAAAGCGGAGGATGAAGGCGCAGAGGCTGAAGCGAGGGGGGCTGAAGGGATGGCAAGATTAGGCGATGGGGGTGGGGGTGCTGGAGGTGCTAGAGGTGCAGGAGGTGCAAGAGGAGCAGGAGCCAAAGGCTGGGAATGGAAACGAAGGATAAGTCGGATGAGAAGGTTTTTTATTACCTAGTAATTCCTTCTATGCTCTAGAGTGCGTCCAGTTGCATTGACAACACCAAGCAATTCGTCTTCCCAATCATTCACCATTTGACGGACAACTTCTGGGGTTTCAGCGCTGAAGCCATCTCCACTCGCTTGTGCGGTGAGTTGAATTTGGCGTTCAGACTAGCCGCCTCTGCCTAGACGACCACAACGAGGGGTGCCTCGTTGCCTTCGTGACATAGCTGGTTGGCAAAGTGTAATGGTGAATTCAGGGCCGAGAACGATGTTACATAGGGCCGAGTGATCAAAAGCATGTTGGGAGCAGGGCTGCAGGAGTGCAGACAACAGATAACCCAAATGACGAAGGAGCCAGGCATAACACTTGTTGGCGCATCTGCCCAAGCACTAGGGTGGCGCATTAAACTCCCCCTGCGTTGAGTTGACGGCCGCATCCCTTCAGACGTCCTAATGGTGGCCACGTACAAGCCCAAAATAAATGAGCACAGCGATGGGGATGAAGCAATGGTGGCGTCAGGCATATGATGGGCTAGCCCCATCATCAACTCTGTGTCCTTGTTGTCAAATCGATCACCCATATCTAGTTAGCCTTATCATTATTATTAAATGTTAAATTATTATAATTATGTATTAAATCATTATATACCTACGTTATAATCAATTCAAGCAAAACAAAACAAAATAACTATGATGATGTTTTAGAGATTCCAAATTAGGTCGCCTATCTCTATCCAATTTTACAAAGTTGTTTTAAAGTCCTAGTGACGAGTTTTCTACTTAATAATATTAATATTGTAAGAAAAATATATTGAAACTTCTATTGGAATGTTTCGTATGGACTCACTATTTCTCCAATGATATGAGTGACAAATGGTATTAAGCCGAGCATGAGAGAATGAAATGATTTCTTCTTATAATTTAAGATGGTACAAGTCAAAATGTTACTATTGTTTAACTTTCAATTATTTCCCTGCTGCAAATAATCCAATCTCGTTCCCTTATTTAAAGCAAAACAAGACAAACCCATTGACATAACTATGATATTGTTTTTGAAAATATAAATGAGGTGACCTATCGTTATCTATCTAAATTTTCATAGTTGATTTTTTAAACCAGCAGTAACAAGTTTTTACTTTATTCATGAAGAAAAAATGATTCTTTGATATGTTATTAAGTCAAAAATAATATATACAAATGTAATATTGAATATCATAGAGCTATAGAATTACAGAGATAACCAAACAATCTAACTCGACAAATCATCACCATTACTTAATGATAAAAATGTTACTTAAAGTACATTGAAACTTTTTCTTGAAATGTTTTAATTGAGTCACTACTTTTTCAATAATATGAACCTTACAAAGCTCAACATTCTACAATGAAATGGTTTTTGTTACAAAGCTAGTATTAAGCCCATCTAATGACGATTTATAAATGGAAAATAAAATAAAAATAGAAGATTTATATTAGTGGAAAATAAAAATAAAAATAGAAGATTTTTATAGGTGGAAAATAAACCAGCGTAGATCCAAATCCTACGGTCGAGAGGGATCAAATCTTTCGAGGTGCAAACCTCTTCTTAGGTATTGCACTCAATGAACTATCAACTTTAATGTGTCTTATATATAGCCATTGATTTGATTCAAACCAAAAGACAAATCTTTTTATTTAAGGTCCTTATTTATGGCCAACATATAATATTTATTATTATTTTTTATTTTGTTAGCAACGGACATTACAACATTTCCCCATACATGGTTTTAAAACTATATGCAAGGCCCTCCTACAACCATGGGTTGTTTAGGAGGCCTTGCACATGGCCTTAAAACCATTTGCAAGGCCCTCCTAAACCATGTACAATAAAACCATGGGTTTTTTAGGAGGCCTTGTACATGGTTTTAAAACCATATGCAAGGCCCTCCTAAACAATACACAATAAAACCATGGGTTCCTTAGAAGGCCTTGCACATGATTTTAAAACCATGCACATGTTTTTAAAACCATGTGCAAGCCCAACAATATTTTGGGAATAATTCAATTTTTTATTTTTTATTATTTTGTTACGGAAGAATATTCTTAGTATGAATATTCTTTTTAGATAAATTAATATGAATAAAAAAATTACAAAAATAAAATTAGTATGAATAAAAAAATTAATATGAATAAAAATAATAATAATAATAAAATTAATATGAATAAAAAAATTACAAAAATAAAATATTCTTTTTAGATAAATGTGGACACCTCCTAGCTTATAAGAATTTTGCTTGTAATTCCACAACTTTATTTTTTCCCTTTTTAAGTTTGAATTATATTTATTTTAATTTTTTTTCGATCCTCAGTAATGATTTTTTAATGTGATTATTATTATTATTTATTATTTTAATAGTGGGAGTGTAGTCATATTAATAATTTTAAAATATTTTTTTCATGATAATGATTTTTTAATGTGTTTTTTATTATTATTTATTATTTTAGTGCTGAGAGTGTACTTATATTAATAATAATTTTAATTTGTGTTATATTTTGTGCCTTATTTTAACTTGTGGTTGTTATTTATGTGATGTTATTTTTTACTTGTGGTTGTGTAGAGGACAGGAAATAGTCAATATTAAAAATGACAATCTATAATTTTAGAGGTTAAAAATATATATATATGCTCTTTTGTGATCCTTAACCAAGAAATTTAATCACAAACAAGATAGGACCCCTTCACTTTAGATATATAAGGAATCGTTCTATAAACTATATATTTGTTATAACTATTACATCCAATATACTTCAGAAGGCGTCTTCTCTTATTACTTCTACTTCTTTATATAGTTTATATTCAACCTTCTAGGTACTTTCTAGAGAGGGATCCTTCTAGATACTTTCTAGTAGGCATAACCTTCTAGTAATCCTTATTACAATTGTTTATTTCCACACTACATGGACCTTATTTAATAAATATTGCCTTAATAAATAGCATTGTCCCCTTGGGTACCTCCCTAGGTACCTTATATTATCATCCCTGGGTACATTACATTCTATCCCCCTTAACATGTATTGTCCTCACAACATTGGAGGAAGCCATACAATATGATCTACTAAGTAATGTAGTCAACTGCTGCCAAGCACGAACATCCATCAATCCTACTAATATGTGTACATGGGGTCCAACTACTTCCTTTCCACCTTAAGCTTGATTATGGTTTCTCATTTGGTTTTGTGTTCTTGTTGTGCTACTATGATATCTTCGTGCATTGCTTTTAGTTCTCCATGTGCTTCCATATTTATTGTCTTTATTGTTCCATGTTTGCCCATAGTAAGTTTGTTAATGTTATTGTCATTTCCTTAATGATTGTTGTTTTGTTGGATGGTGTGGGGATCAATATAAAACAACCTTAACTATTGGTTCTTTGGTTTTTTAATCTAGAACGTGTAGTTCCTTTGAGTTATGGAACTCAATTTGTTCTTTCCATTTATTCCCTTACTAGAGTTATTCATGTGCTTTTGTATCTACTTATTGTGATTCGACTTCAGACTCTTCATGTGTTGTGTTTGTAGGTACTTCAACTATTTTACTTACAAAGGCTTCTTAGTGTGCCCCATTCAACCCTTTAGTAAGAGAAATATCAAGTAATGTAATTTCGTTTTCTTCTACTAAAGCTTTAAAACTTCCTTTGCACATTAATATTAATTCTACTCACTAAGTCCATCAAAGGATATACCAATATATGTGTTATACATTTCTGTAACATGAAGATTCAAATGTAACACATATGAGTCCATAGCAATTTTCAAATTTTAGAAATTTGAATATTTTCACCATCAATATGTTTGCTTTAAATGTTCTTTATGGGGATTTGCAACCTTTTAGCTACCTTGGAATTTATGAAATCATGTTTGATATCAGGGTTAATAAAAACAATGGCATTGTCTTGCTAAATACATTCATGAACATGTAATAGTGGATTTTCACCTAAAAATAAATCCTTGTGGATCTCATTATCCTTCTTCACAACACTAAACCACCGATTTAAAGGTACATTTTCATATTCTCCATCTAAAAGATTTAATAACTCCTTAAAGCTAAGTGTTTGACCCCATATAACTACTATTTAATTAGGGTATATGTAGTTTTTCCAAAGTGATTTATTTTTCTTGTAATATGCAATGTATTCTTGAATAGTAGGACCGTCATATTTTTTGTAAAATGCATTTTTTGCAATTTGTACAATCATTACTCGAAAAATGCTTAAACAACTAATTTTAAATCAATGATAGCTTTACTTCCCCAACTTTGATTTAGACCATTTACTTCCCCAACTTAGTTCTATAACCAGATTCTTTAAATTATTTGCATAGTGTTTCAAAGATTGATATGGAAATCACCGCCCTCTTTTCTCTCCAAACAAATTGTAAAAAGAAAAAAAAGATCCCCCAATTTTTTGCCCAAGAAAGGGCACCTGTTGTGATCCTTAACTAAGAAATTTAATCACAAACAAGATAAGCCCTTAAACTTCAAATATAAACACAAACACATATACAAATAATGAACACAAGAATATGGAAAGAACCCTTAAGGTTGCGTAACACGATTTAATATTCATTACAGAAGGATCTACTCCATGAGCTATATGTGTGTTACAATTATTACATCCAATATGCTTTACAATATATGTTGTTTTGTTGCTTTTACTTCTTTATATAGTTTCTATCCAACGTTCTAGGTACTTTCTAGAGAATGATATTTCTAGTCACTTGACCTTCTACATACTTTCTAGGGAAGGAAGATTTTAGTAAGTAGGACCTTCTAGTAATATTTATTACAGTTGTTTATTTTCACACTACATAAACCTTATTTAATAAAGATGGCCACAATAAATAGCATTATCCCCTTGTGTAGCTCCCTAGGTACATTATAGCATCATTTTATCCTTATAATAATACACTGTAAACTAACACACAGACACACACATTCTGCGTATTTCTTGCTTTCTCCTCATTATAAGGAAAAAAAAAAGAAAACAAGGACAATTCATTATACATACATACGATGATGGTTATTAACATCCACGACAACCACCTTTGGTCTATTGGACCTTTAAAATGGTAAGGAATCACTTGGTTTTCTTTACAATTTTATTTATTTGCTTAAAAACCTTTAAGAGAAGCATTCCTAGATCAACAATAATTGTGATAAGTTGAAAGGTTAGGAGGGTTAATATTGTCGCAAATATTTTGAAATTGCAATATGATGTGGGTGTGCGTAGGACAATCTAAGAGAACTTGATTTTCATCTTCAACCCTCTTGGTGTCATAAAGATGACGAGTTATTATCCTGCAAAGCTTTAGGAATTGTTCAACGCCCTATTTCACTATGGAACTCGCGAAGTTTGTTATTATTTGAGCAATACTATTTTTATTCTGTATGCATGTTAAAATAAAGAGACACTTTTGATCTTATAGATTATGGTTGATCACCTCCTTATAGTATCTTAATTTTCTCTATTGTCTAATTATCTATCGCACTACAACTTCTCCTTAAATTTAAATGTCATAATACTTTTAATATTATCATTATTCTACAAAGTGGCATCTTTATACTAACCTCCTTTAAGTTGTAGGTGGTTTTGACTGGAGTTTGAAGCATTCATAGGGAGACTCTTGTCTACCATGTTATTTATCTTATACTTGTACATTAGATACCCAGTTGTATCCATGATCTCAATGGGGGTGAGATTCGCTTCTATGATGAGGATATGATAAGGTGTATTGCCTTAAATTTTAAAATTATAAGTTATAAAATGCTTTTGGATTTGCTCTATCCTTCTCCATTAGTCTCTAGAGATGTTGTAGCCCTAAAGTTCACATCCGTATAAGATAATAGGAGTGATGGGAACCTTAAAGAAGAGTTTTTCTTATCCCCAAAGCCAAAGGTATGTTGATTTACAAATGTTTTCAAGTCCATAATAAGCTTTCTACCCTCCATTAATTCTTTTCTTAATGATATAGTTCTAGTTAAACTACTTATGAAGATTGATTATGGGATATTTGTATAAAGTCACTTCCTCCAAGTTGTTCTTGTCGTACATGAAATCAACACAAGTGATCCATTTTTATTTCATTATCATGACCTTTGTTTCATCAGTGTTAACAACCATACCCGTACCAGTCATCGAAGTTTCTAAAGTTGGCAAAAACATTCCCATGAAACCTTATCACAACAACTCTCAACTCGAAAGGAAATTTTAGCTCTTCTAATCAATTCCAAAGGTTAGCTATGGCATTGTGTCAAATGCTTACACACACACCTACGTACATTATAATGATTTTCACTTTTCTAGCTTTCTCGTCATAAATTGGACACTAATATATATATATATATATATATAGGTGGTTCACCATAGAAGCCATGTTTACACCATGGCTACGTCCGCCCGGGAAGTATACTTGAACGAGAAACAACAACCCCCGAGAGGGCCAATCATGATAAACGACTCACCAGCCTAATATTTCATACAAGGGCTCCCAAGGAGAAAATGTCCCCAGTGAGATTCGAACCCAGGTGGGGAGCACAATAACCAAATCTCCCAACCACCTAAGCTATGCCCCGTGGACATCACTACTATATATATATATATATATATATTACCAAGTAATTATCCTGAGGCAAACCTTCAGGCACTTCACCTCATTTCAAGGATGGTACCTAGAGTAATCCTTAGATTCTTCAAGGCACAAGCTCAAGTCAACAACAGGGCTTTAAATTGTTTCAAGAATATTCTCATTATGAGCTTAACATATCAATTAAGGGAATAAAATCTAGGTGGTAAGTTCAACACTCCATATCACAACCACTTGAGCTACACCCACTTGACAAGTTGACATCAATTATACATATAATAATAGTTTTATGCCTAAAATTATACACAATTGTGAGGAAACATTTCTTAAAAATTCCCAACAAAGTTTTCTTTAAAACCAAAAAAAATACAAACTTTGATATTTCCATGCACTAATCTATCACAATTACCAAATAAAATAAAATAAATAAATACAAACTTTAATATTTCCATGCACTAATTATCACAATTTGTCCTTACAATTGTATATCCCTTTATAATTGTAATAAAATTAAGATTGTTTTTATGTTTCAAATATCCCTTCCAAAATCTAAAAAAAAACAGAAAAAAGCGATCCATTTAAAAATCAACTAAATGCCCACTCTTCAAACTAATCGATTCAACATACAATCAACTAAATGCCCACTCTTCAAAAACTTATTAGAAATGCAAGGCATTTCCATGCACAAACATATCACAATTTGTGTTTACAATTATATATCCCTTTAGAAATCTAATTAAGCTAATATTGTCTTTAAGATTTAGTTTTTAATATAAAATTAATTAGATGATAGTTTTGTGTTTAATATATTTTTATGAATCAAAAAGCTTTCTACACTGTTTTATTTTCCTCTAAGTTAATTTTGAATAAGAAGTTTCCAAATTATTTTTATTGAAAAAAAATCATTTCAAAATTTTAAATAGTTAAATTTTATGATTTCGACATTTTAAAAAATTAAATTTTATATGAATTTTTTTAAAAATCAATATTAGTAATTTATTTAGATATTAGTTTTTTTTTGTTTACAATGCCCAATTTGTGGACAATGCCATCCTCCTGAGTCGGTTGTTTATCGAGATCTCCATTAAATTCAAAGGTATGCTTGATCTCTTCCTCAATGCTTATGGAGGCAAAGTTAGTGAACACAAATGTAATATATATGGGTGGAATAGCACTCTGAGAGATCTTGTAGCCATTTTGAGACGCCTTGGATTTAAATTTCAATCAAAATGATCCTCGTTCAAATATCTGAGGGTTCCAATTTTGAGCAAAGGCCTTAAATCTTTGGACTCAAACCATATAACTCAGAAAATCAAGGGCAAGGTCAACTCCTAGAGAATTAGATGGCTAAAACCTAACAAGTAAGATCACTCTTCTAAAATTGGTTTTATCCTCTCTTCCTATTTATGTTTGTTCCATCTTTTTTGCACCAACAAACATCATGAGTAATATAAGCAAGGATCTATGAAGGTTCCTCTAGCAACGAGGTAAAACTTCCACCAACAAGTTTCATTTGGTCAAAAGGGAGGCTGTCAAAGGTGCTAGGGACAAGGTGGTCTAGAAATTAGGGTTCCAAGATTCGTGAACAAAGCATTGGGAGCCAAAATCCTCTGTAGACTGGTCTTAGGGAAAAAGGAATGGTGGAAAGAAATATTAAGGAAAATATATATCAAGAAACATTGCCTCTATTGCCTGGATGGAGAAAGGGAAAGGAACTAATATTTGGGCTCTACATAAATTGATAACAAGCTTGATAAAGGAAAAGATACACTGGATCCTAGGAAATGGTATGTGAATCAGAATGTGGAGCGATAGAATCCAATGAGTGCCCCCCTTGAATCAATGTTGGAGCTTCAAGAAATCAAGCAATGGCTGGTCTCCAACAACTATAACTTAGTGTATCACATCTCCTCATAACGGAACAATGGGGCCTAGAAATAATGGAAAAAAATGATGTTTTGGCTCATCTAGCTAATGCCTTCTATCTTCTCCATAGCAACCTTTAAAGAAAACCTCCCACTCATGAAAGAGACAAAGGTTGCAAATATTGGGGGCATTTCAGGAAGTATTCGATCAAAGAGGGGTATAGTGCCCTTTAGGCTAGCTTGTAATAGGCCTCCCATCATAGAATCTAGAGGAAAATATGGAAGCAGGATAGTCTTCCTAAAATCAATGAGTTTAATTGGCTTTTAGTTCATGGGAAATCCTTTTTGCAGAGAATCTCAATAAGATATGCTTAGAAGGGCATTCGATATGTGTGTTATGCAAAGGAGTAGAAGAATAAATCAGACACCTCTTCTTGGAGTGTGGCTTTACTCTTGAAGTTTGGAATTTGGACACCAAAGATCTTAGCATGCCCATCTCTTTTCCTTCCCAACCCTATGAATTCTTTAGCAAATGGTCAAAGTTCTTCCCTGGAATGTTAGAGAAGAAGCCATTTCTGTAGAAATCTAGGCAGCCATCCCAAAAAATGTTTGTTGGTAGATTTGGATTTCTAGAAATAGGGATATCTTCAAAGGTGAAAATGCACCAACCAGGTAGGTGGCCATAAAAGCTATCAACCTCCTCTCGAAATCCTTGCAAGCTATGCTCTCTTCTTCCTCCCTTGGTCATCCTCTTTCCCCTTCAAAGTCAAATTAGATCAACTTTTTTCCCCAATGATCTCTCTTCTATCCAACTCCACTCATAAGAAAAGCCTTCATTCATGGGAAATTGATAAAGGAAAACAAGAATTTGAGGTGAGGCTTGCAGGACTTCTCAAAACAAGTATTCCTTGTTTTTTGATGGCGCCTTAAAGGAAACCTAGGGGTGGCAGGAGAAGGAGGAGCCCTTTTGTATCTTGGGGGGGAATTATGAAGTCCTATGCCTATGGATTAGGGGGGAATTCCAACAACCAAGCAAAATCGCTAGCTCTGTTGAAAAGCATGGAGATTGCATCTACTTTTGATCTCACAAACCTCCTAGTCATTGGAGATTCCATAGTTGTGATGAAAAAATTGAGAAAGCCTCTCAAGGAAGGCCCCTTGAAGTGTAGCAAAATTCATAAGCACGCCATACATCTCCTCTCCCCTAACATGGTGTATTTTTTGCATGTTAGGCAGGAGAATAATGAAAAGGTGAATCGAAAGGCCAATCAAGGGGTTCGTCTCAAACAAGGAGTCATATAATTCGATCTTCCCCCTTCTCGATGTGGGATCCCATGATTTACATCAAAAGCAAGGGCCTTAAGGAAATCTTCTCTACCTCTAGAAATATTTGGAGCTATGTAGTATGCAGGCTACTTGGGGTTCACGGTCATTGTGTGGATTTTCTAGACCACCTCTCATGGATAAGAAGGAGGACTTTTCCCAGCCCCATCCTCGTTTCCTCTACATCGTTGAACAATTGGTTCGCAAGGACATTAGGCTTGCACAATCAAGGTCGTTCCTTTGATGTTAGCCACCACCAAATGGATTCCATACGCAACATAAGCACTCCCAAGGGAGGCCTCTCTGATGACGACTCCAGTTTTGATAAGCAACATTTATCTGCCTTCTTGCCAAGATAAGCAGTGTCTTTGTGAGGGGTCTCTCTGTTGTTGGGTGAAGGGTATGCTCCAGAGGACAAGAAGCATGGAGACAATCCAGTTGATAGCTATGTGATAATGGCTTCCTGGAGGGAATGTTTTGTCAATTATAGAGGAAACCTAGAATATTTTAAGAAAATGTTAAGGGTGGTCTAAGAAGGATTTGGTGGTGTCCCATAGAGGATTATGGGGATGACAGAGGAAGCAAGCTACAACAACTGAAGGTTGGCACGCATGGAGTCACATATTGATGACATGGATGACAATATGAGGGAGCTCTTGCAATGATAGAGGAAGTTCATCGGTACCTTTAGCGGATTTTGCAACTACTTCAAGGAGTTTACGATCAAAACTCTCTCTTGGAGGCAACCTGACCTATGGAAGACAATTCAGTCACCCAGCCCATCCAAGGGCCATATGGATATGGTCGAAAAAGACCCAGTTTCTATTTTTTGCCCCTTTATAAAATCTTATGTTTTTTTGTGTCTTTCTTTTAACTAATATGTAAGAGTCTACATCACTCAATCTATAGTTTTTGGTAGAAACACATATATGAAGCTTTTTGAAATTTGGCAAGCAACAAGAAGATATGTAGAAAGAAATCTCAAAGATCTCTATAGAATTTCTCTTTCAATTTTGTAATGGTTGTATTTATATAATATTGTTATGCTCAACATTTTAATACAAAATATTTTTCGTTTGTTTCTATTTACATTAAGGAAGCTGCTTTGGACCCCTATCTTTCAGCGGGAAGAAACTCGGCAGTTCTCACGGGGGCTCCATTGATATACTCGTCTTAAGCCGGGATGACCTAGGCAGCTCAGCTTGGCTTATGGACTTGACTTATGGGATGGGAAGGATCATTGCTTGCATACTTAGGTGACTACCTTTCACAGGTCGGGTAAGACCATCGAGAATAAGTTAAAGCAATAGAACGTAAAAAAGGGAAAAAATTATCCATTAAAAAAAAAATCTCACACAGTGACTATATATTTTTTTGGGAAGAATATGTTTAAAATAATAATAAAAAAATGGGTAAAAGGGGTTGTATGTAGGTGAAAGTTCAATTAATTTATCTTTCCATGCTCTTAAGAAAAGGTGGGCCTACACTCAAAAGTAATTACTACATGTATGGATTGTACTCTAAGTTTGTTTTATGGTTGGCCTCCCTTTAAATTCACGTTGGAGCCTTGCTACAAAAGCATAGCCTTACATCACGAGAGGGGAATTCTATTGATTATAGAGATAAGAAAGCTATGGTGATTTTTTGTTGTGATTTTTACATCGCCTCAAACTTGTGAAAAGGGCATTCTCGACTTAAAATCGAAGGTATGGAAAATTCTCCATAGATTAGAAAATAAGTGTTATCATATCATTTAAATTTTTTAAAATACGCATTTTTATAATAATTTAAACTTTTGACTATAACCATTAACATTATTGTGATGTTGCTAGGAGATTCCAAATTAGGTAACCCATCCATGCCCAATTTTTGTCCTTACAAGCTTTTAAGAGAATCTTAGCCAAATACATTGAACATTTCATTAAAATGTTGTGATTCGCTCCTTGCGTTATCAACGACAAGACTTATAAAAACTATGAAGCCCCACTTTTAGGAGAATCTCAGCCAAACAAATGAAAAATTCATTTGCTCGTTTGGATGCCTACCCATTAGATTTTTTACTTACAATTCAACCATTGTCTACCCTTTTATTAATAGATTTTTTTTTGCAATTCAACAAATGTCTACCCATTCTTCCTTACTTTTTCAGCTTTGGATGACATATTTTGTCGGTGGCAATTCAACCATTGTCTACCCTTTCTTTATTAGATTTTTTTTTCTTGTAATTCAATCATTGTCTACCCTTTCTTCATTAGATTATTTTCTTGCAATTCAACCATTGTCTACCTTTTTTCATTAGATTTTTTTCTTGCAATTCAATAAATGTTTACCCATTCTTCTTTACATTTTTAGCTTTGGATGACATATTTTGTCGGTGGCTTTGATGGTATTTTTGGGATTTTGTTTTGAGTAGTTGTTTTATTTTGTGGTTATTATTTATGTGATGTTGTATGTTATTTTGTTATGATAGATTATTTTATATGTTTTTTTATTGATATTTTATTTCTAAATTGTATGTGGTGATTTTTTTTATCATATAACAAAAACAAATATAATTTTATAAAAGAAAAACATGGTCAAAACATAATTACATTTGAGTTTTACAGTATTGAAGGCACGTATGCCTGAAAAAGCTAGGACGGAGACTATTCCAATTGTTCAAAAAAATGACCTTTGGAAGTACATTAACAGAGTTTATACAGATAAAACTTTTAAACGACCAAGCTAAGACTCCTAGATAGATCACACACTTGCATATCGTACCCAACACTTATAGAAGGTTGGAGATGGATCTCCCCCTGAAGGTCTTGTTGAATCTCCCACCTCTTGCTTGACCGATCGGGCCTCTGCAACCGAGCGCTCCAATTTATACTCAATGAGGCTAACCCTCATATCCAATTTATGAACTTGTCGATTATGAGCTTCTAAATCACTGAGCATATGGTGATCCCAAGCCTGTTGCTCCAAACTCTCCTAAGCCACATCTCTTTACAACTGCTAAAGTTGTTCGTCGAATTCCCTAATCGATGCTTGCATACGACTTTTCATGGTTTATATATTATGGCGGAGGACATGAATTTATGTGGACACCCTTTTTAGACCATGAGTGGAGCAACAATATGTATTGTTGCGGTTATCCTCCATATCGCTCGATATCCTCTCTTTCTTCTTTCCTCTCCGACAAAACTATAGGCCCGGTTTATGAACGAGCAATTTCTTCTGCAATTTCCAATCACGAATACATTCCCTCAAGACAATCATTGATACTAGGATTTAATTTGCGAAGTAGGATCTCGCCCATCATAACCACATCATTCTTAAATGATTTCACAATGTCTGAGAAATGTTTCCTTGCATGACCTTAAGTAGCATCATTTAATATCACCTGAGTTGATATGACAAGAGGAAGAATGAAACATAGGTAGGAGGGAGTGCCATGCATCGCAACCTCCATCCTTACAAGGTCTAGCTTAATTCTCCACAAATTACTATCACAAATGTGAAGAAGCCTTATGTAATTCCATTCATACCACGTGGAGAATTCACTAGGAGTTGTCCTACATTATAATTTACACCTCATAACTAATACTTAGGGAATCAAAGCCGCTTGGGGGAAGTCACCATTTGCATAAAGCACCTCATCCTGTAACATGGTCGCTTTGTTTGCTTGTGAGTCTACTTTGAAATTCAGGTGTCGAAGAATATGGAAGCTTTGGAGTTGTTTATCTCTACCATGAGGATCTTGATTTTGGAAATTATCCAACATAGGGGGAGATATTTAGACTTGGTTTGATTCCCAATTAATTGAATTGTAGTCGTTGAGTCCCAAAAAACTAGAACCTTGTTAACCCTTACTAAAATAAGGCCAAGAAGGTGTGTTAATGCTTTGGTTCTTTTATTTGGAACAATACCTACACCCCATGCATACTCAATTATTCTCTATTCCTCGGGGCTAAAGATAATCCAATTGTTCAAAAAAATGATCTTTGGAACTGTTAGCATCGGAAACGAGCCCAAGGTTGAGGAAAGGCCCACCTCCGGGTAACAGCAGAACCACTTTAGCTGCGCCTCCAGCCCTGCGCGGTCAGAGAGGGATCTCTCGTTCTTCATCGGAGCATCTCCACATAAGGTTGTCAATCTTGTGTGTCACCTGAGACCGCTCTGCATGGGATTTTCAATCGTTGTAATCAGGGGGCTAGGATCCTGAATGGGGCAAAGTATTTCAAGGAAGGTGCATGGAGGGATTATTAAGGGGATGAGGGATCATGGGAAAATGGAGTCGAAACCTGCATAAGAGGTGGAAGAATGACGTAAAGTGGCAAGCGGAGGCAAGATAGCTATTGATTTCCCAATCAGGAGATTTAAGCGGGCGTTTCAGAAGACAAGGAGGGACAGTCCATCATATGGAGCACCGGCAAGATGAATTCCATATGACTTTAGAAGAACCATCGTTAAATGCTTGTAACAACGGCCGGAGCATAACAAGTATGAATTCCGCACCACTATACCCTTAGTCGCAAGCATGAAAGCAATAAACAAAATGGAGTGGCAACAAGAAACAAATTCACATGTAAAGGAACCACTTATTGGGAAAAACAATAACACAGGAATCTCTGCTGTGAATGACAATTCTTCACTGCAATTTATTCATACACAGGTGGCGAAATTTTACAAACGGGAACCTCAGCCCGAGGATTGTTTCCCAATCCAATTTTCCAACCCCTTTTCTCCCTCTACTGGGAGTGTTTTATACAATCCTAATGTTGAGATTACAGAATCAAAAACTGTTACAAGTCGCCATCCGGCGTTAACAGAGCAAAGAGTGGACTATCGCCACATTTTTACAATTATGCACGACAAACATCATGGCACTGGCTATTGCATTCGACTCGAAGAGCAGTTTGAAGTATTTGGCCATCTTAACGGACGATAAGGATGATGACTTCCCCTTTACCTGGAACATGTGTGTAAAAAGGTCACATGCTGGAAAAGTGGTTAGCCTTACCCTTTGGTCCAGTCACCTACACCATCTTCTTCCTTGCTGGGTGAAAAACCTTTGTTACACATGGGCTCTGGAAGAAGTGTCGCACTGCTCCTGGTTGAGATGGACCTGTGGGGTGGTCTGTCATTCTTGGTCTCCTCACCACCAGTGAGGTGAGTACTCCCACAGGCACTAGGGTGTAGAACCTTTACACCAACCTCATCACCCTCGTCAAGTGTACTTCACAATCAGAATGATGATGGCTTTGAGCCCCTGACGCTCCCACCCGAACGAATATTTGCACAGGGAACAGTTGATGACTGTCTCTCTTAGTAGAGGCTTTTGCGGGCGCGAAGGTATCAGGGGTTCCTACAAATACACTTACGAGTAGCAAGTGTCCAACTCACGCGTCGCTAGAGACGCGGATATCACATCTAGGCCTCGATGGCTGGTATCACCACTGGCATAAAAAGGCCACGGCGATGAGAGAGTAGGGAGTCTTCTCACTAACCATCAACACCCCTAGACGGACGAGTTTCTTGAACCAAATCTTCATCATCGAACTCAATCGGTCCTCTGCAGCTACATGGAGGAGCTAAACCTAGACCTTGGAGATATGTTGGACTGAAGGTAGTATTTATAGGGCGTCGAGATTGATCTTCATGCAGGCTGGCCAACATCCTCGCACATTCTGTCATCGAGTATATCTGGTCTCAACATGTGCGAGGACGCGAGCGGAACCATCTCTTATTTTCTGGGGATTCTGGTCGTTCGGCTTCATAGATCGTGGCATCTCACTATATGCTATAGGAGGTGGCAGTGAGCATCCTCGGGTACAGTAGACCCATACTATGTCTCCCACAGAGTGTGCATTCCCATATTGTGCTAGTCTCGCCTCGTGTGAGCAATGGATTCGCTGGTTACTCTACTCATTTCCACAGGCCAGTCCATGCAAAGCCACCTCACAGGTATGGCTTCCTCTGAAAGGGACACGTGCCACACTCGTGAACCAGGAAAACTATGCCACTGGACGACACTTCCACCTTAGGCATATCTCGAATGGCGTCGGAGGGATCGACCAATCTACGATGAGGCAGGTTACACATGTGAATGCCCCCTCTACTATCCTTTCCATGCAGGATAATAATTCCACACCTCGAAAATCTTTCTTAGTCGTTCGATTAAAGGAACCTTTCACGTCTGTCGTCCATGTCTCATTCATTATGCCGCCAACCTTTCCTTTCTGACCACCGCAGGCAATTTTGGTCCATGATACGTTCTTCACCGTCGATCAAGATTGGCTTCTCACGCAGCTGTCGATTGGAGTGGGCCCCACCATTTTTGCAACGGAGGACTCAACGATTCATCGATGCAATTTCACTTCACGAAATGAACCCTAGCTGCAAATTTGTCTTAGCTTTTATCACGACCGTTGATTCTTTTCTCCTCTACGACTTTTTGCGATTTGGGATTGAGGTTTTATCCGCGCAAGTATGAGTTGCAAAATTGTTGTAGGTCATAGATCTACCCCAGGCCTTATCTCAACCGTTGAAGGCTTCCGTTGTCTAACAGATTTCGCAATCTGGGGAAAAACGCCTGGACCGTGCATGTTTTCCTGTGCGAAATGATCTGGAACGTTGATTTGCCGCTGATCAATCGCAACCTATGAATATGGATCGCGCCTAATGTCTCGATACACTTGCCTCTTTCATCATTGAAGGATGGTCACATAAGATTTGAGGGGCTGGGACCCTTACCGAACCTCTATCAAGCGCTCAAATCAACTATTAAAACGGAGTGTTAAAAGGAACTACATTAATAGATTTTATATATATAAAAATTTTAAACGACCAAACTAAGACTCCTAGATACATCACACACTTGCATATCATACCCAACACTTATACGAGGTTGGAGATGGATCTCCCCCTGAAGGTCTTGTTGAATCCCCCACCTCTTGCTTGACTGATCGGGCCTCTGCAACCGAGCGCTCCAATTTATACTCAAGGAGGCTAACCCTCATATCCAATTTATGAACTTGTCGATTATGAGCTTCTAAATCACTGAGCATATAGTGATCCCAAGCCTATTGCTCCAAATTCTCCTAAGTCACATCTCTTTCCAACTGCTAAATTTGTTCGTCAAATTCCCTAATCGATGCTCACATACGACTTTTCATGGTTTATATATTATGGTGGAGGACATGAATTTATGTGGACACCCTTTTTAGACCATGAGTGGAGCAACAATATGTATTGTTGCGGTTATCCTCCATATCGCTCAATATCCTCTCTTTCTTCTTTCCTCTCCGACGAAACTATAGGCCTGGTTTATGAACGAGCAGTTCCTTCTACAAATTCCAATCACAAATACATTCCCTCAAGACAATCATTGATACTAGGATTTAATTCGCGCAGTAGGATCTTGCCCATCATAACCACATCATTCTGAAATGATTTCACAATGTCTGAGAAATGTTTCCTTGCATGACCTTAAGTAGCATCATTTAATATCACCTGAGTTGATATGACAAGAGGAAGAATGAAACATAGGTGGGAGGGAGCACCATGCATTGCAACCTCCACCTTACAAGGTCTAGCTTAATTCTCCACAAATTACTATGACAAGTGTGAAGTAGCTTGATGTAATTCCATTCATACCACGTGGAGAATTCACTAGGAGTCGTCCTACAGTATAATTTACACCTCATAACTAATACTCAGGGAATCAAAGCCGCTTGGGGGGAATCACCATTTGCATAGAGCACCTCATCCTGTAACATGGTCGCTTTGTTTGCTTGTGAGTCTATTTTGAAATTTAGGTGTCGAAGAATATGGAATCTTTGGACTTGTTTATCTCTACCATGAGGATCTTGATTTTGGAAATTATCCAACATAGGGGGAGATATTTAGACTTGGTTTGATTCCTAATTAATTGAATTGTAGTCGTTGAGTCCCAAAACACTAGAACCTTGTTAACCCTTACTAAAATAAGGCCAAGAAGGCGTGTTAATGCTTTGGTTCTTTTATTTGGAACAATACCTACACCCCATGCATACTCAATTATTCTCTATTCCTCGGGGTTAAAGATAATCCCCCCCACCCGTTCATCTTTCCCCTTGTTTGTGGTAATGTTGTTATCATATATGTGTGTTGCTAATAATTTCACATCCATAATGATTGTAAGATGAATAAGTTGTATAATGCATTACATGAACAAAACACTTTACAATTCTAGAGGCTTGTTTTAGGTACAAATCCCATGTTAATTAATGTGACATCCTCCTCTTTCTCTATATTCCTAATATTATTGATGGTTTCATTGTCATGCATTTTAGGCTATCTCACAATAGTAGCATATCCCTCTTGTTAGAGTGGCATGTGATAGAATTTTGTTCCACGTTAATGTCGTTCATTATGTTATTTTATTAAATCATTTATTCTCCATATTAATATTAAGGCATAGCCTTTAATACTTCTTAATAAACTTGTGTGTTTTACATGCCACCTTGGTCAAATGACTTCTTTAACCATGACAACACTCTTGGGGATGGGAGTTTATAGTTGTAGAAACAAGTCAAGTAACCACAAGATATATTTCCTACCCTTGCCTTTTAATATTTGTAGGTGTGATAATAGTGAGCTACAAGGATTTCCTTCAGTAAAGGGTAAAAGGGAACTAATCATATAAGACGCATATAAAGAAATAACAGATTTGACCCCGTTGAACTATCACATCGCTCTCCATAATCGTACTCCTAGAATAATTGGAATTGTTTTCTTTGGGTATGTACCTTACGATTGTATAGTAGGTCTAGATCACTTTGGTTCAAATGTTATTGGTGGTGCTTGCTTTGGGACTCTTTAGTTTGTTTTGGATCTTAAAAACCCACTTGGAACTAGAATATGTACACACCTTCTGTTGATTATTGATGGATTGGTTATGGATGCACACTTATGGAGATATGCTTAGTATCCCCCTATATCGTAGGTAATTATTAATCTAGTAGTTGAAACATGTTCGTAGAATTGTTGTAACAAGGAGTGATATAGGAACTAAAAAATGGTCACTGTGTGCTCATCATTATGAGAATCTCTTGAAATCATTAACGGAGTGTTTCATTGTGTATAGTAGGAACACTATCAAAGGAAGTATCACAAGTTTAGATGATATCTTCGGCCATAGTTTAGAAGTCCATATCCTTTTCCAATATCGGAGTGGGTTTTCTCCCAAATTTCGAGTCAGCAAATGGTAAGATTCCTTGACTGAGAACATGGACCTGTGCATGTGACCCAAATGAATAATATTTGAACCCTATTGTTTTGGAATTTTCCCTTTTTGCAGTTCATCCTACACTTCTTTCCAAGATTCACCACCCCAATCAACATGCCACAACCCAAGGGCTTTCCATATTCTTAAAGTGGAGGGATGTTCCTCAACCCAAAAGTTTCTTATCTCATTCCTATTAGAGCTTTCCAGGCTTGAGGGTAGATGAAAAAGACTTTCCAAACTAGGTTAGACGACGTGTTTCAAAATCTATAAACATAGGAGCCGTCATTTTTGGCATGCAATTCATCTCGGGGATCGTGTATTTATTCCACGTACAAATCGGTATATCGAACGGATTTTCACGTATCCTAGAGGTATATCAAAAGGTTCTTCACGTACTCAGTGGTAGATCAAAAGGCCCCTTTCGAACGGTTTTGCATCAGACAACACTAACACGGATTTGAGCTCCCATCTAGAAAACCTATACCAACTAAGAAAATCCTTTCAGTCGTCTTGTTGGAGCAATACACATCGAGAACAACACTTAGGGAGATACTACGCACGTGTTGTCTAGGTAGTCGGGTATTCAAGCAAGGGTATGGTCCCAATCCTCCTTGTTGAGTTTTACTGTTGGACCCTACAATATATCACGAGTTGCAACAAGTTGACAATCCTAGTGAGGAACCGGCTTTCATCAGCCCCTCCTATCACCTAATTTTGCTTGTGGCCTTAGTTTACGTAGGATTGTTTGTGTGTGATCTCTTCTTTTGAAAACCCGTTAGAGTAGAAGTTTCTAGCCAACACCCTGGCTGAGTTTCCTGTGAGACGATCTCATAGATTGCATGGTTTACCACCTAACTTTCCTCCTGCCGTGGAAGAAAGAGAAGGGGAAACCATGGACCAGCCAGCTATGGTTGAATTACATGTATAAGGAATTTCAGTTACTGAATCCAGGGAAGAACATTCTTCCTTTGAAAATCCATCCACGCCAATGATAGTTCAATAACCTTCTCCAGAGGATGCAACCTTTCGTTTTCCTACGAAAGTTCAATCTTGTGCCCGAGATTGGATATTTACCCATCCATCGGATGATACTGTGTAATCGAAATTTGGTCCAACTGCTCCATTTTTGGAGACCTCTTTGGGACATGCCATCTCTGAATACGGTACCACTAGCTTACCTTATAATACACCCCCTCGGGAAATTATATTTACTACGGAGGATGAGATCCTCGGGCCTATTCATCAGACCCTTATTCGTTTACGCATAATCGAGGACAACCTAAGGCAAAGAAGCTTATCTCCCTTCCTTTCTTTTTCAAGAATGACCAATCTAGGATATCATGCTCCTTTACCATCTCATGTGGCTGCTAACTCAGGGTCACCAGTTCAAAACATGGTTACTTATCATCCAGGTCAACCCTCCACCCCTGCGCTATCGGCTTAGAATATCCCATATGTCTCTATTTCTCCTATACCTTCCACGATTGGGGGCAATCGCTAACCCAAGTTTCTTTTTCAACTAGGGGAACTGCTTCCTACATGGTGAAAATTGTTGTTGTAGAGAAACCAATAGTTGGTGTACCGTCAATGACTACCAACATGGTTATATCCTCTCTCGTTATGAGGAAACCCTCGTCGTTTCAACCTACCTTTATCCAACCTTCACGGGACTACACCTATTCAGGAAATCAATCGCTTATGAATAATCAAAATTATCAACCTATGGCATCGAGAATTGTTTACCCCGGAATCCCTTACCCTGGAAGTATGAACACCCCATGGGGGGAACCTAATTGGTCGAATGTCCCCATACCTGGGAGGCCACCTGTCAATACTATTGGGATATCTTGAGGCCCACCTTTTGGATGCCTACCACCTGGAGTCCCACCTTCTAAAGAATCATTTGTTAACCAACCACCCAATCAACCGATTATGGGGGCATAATCAACGCCCGTTTATCAATCAACTTATGGTCCTACCGGTCCGCAAATGCTTTATCAATATTGCTAGTACCCTCAACCTAACCAACAAATACCATTTCTGGCTACCTTAGATCTACCATATTTGTCTAGATTGATCACTGACCCCATTCACCACGATCCCTCGTGGTCGGTTATCCCTGTCAAGTTACCCTCGGATATACCCAAATTAGATGGTAAATGGGTGAAGACCCCAAGAACCATGTGATAACATATTATTTGTGGTGCTCATTAAATTCTCTAAGGGATGGTTCCATCCGTCTTAGATTGTTTCAGAGAACTCTCACCAGGGTTGACGCAAAGTGGTATATTGAGTTTCCTCAGCATTCCTTTTCGGATTTTAACACCTTAGCAATGGCCTTTTTTAGACATTTTCAGTTACCAATCTGATATGAAACAAGTACGGATATCTTAACCTCACTTAGCCAAACCACTTACACCCATATATCGAATCATATACGTGAATGGAGACGACGATGTAGCTTGATAAAAGCTCCCATTCTCGATCAGTTGCTTGTCAATTGGTTCACCAAATATTTACTGCCACGCAATGCTATGGATGTTGCCATGGGAGGTGTTGTTACCGAGGAACAATCCATTAGTCATGCTTATTACCTTGACTTGGCATATTCCCATTCATGCAATCTGTATGGCTTAATCCCCCATGCTCCTCGTCATACTTTGGACCCTTCAATACCTTCGATGAAACCACCTATCGATGGCGTTCTTGGTTCTATCTAGACACAATCGACGACAAAATCCTCAAAAAACAAAACTAATCCATCGCATTTGAAAATCAGACTATTACAAACCTTAAGACTACTTCCGCTCCTGTTGTTTCGACCGACGTGAATGTAGTTCAATCCTCAGAATCATAGGGAATGAATAAGAAAGGAAGGAACAAATACAAGGAATTTAAAAGTCAACAGGAAGGTAATAAAACACAAAACCTTGATGCCGAATCCAAGAATAAGAGAAAGTCAAAGTTTCCTTGCCTTATATGTGGAGGTGACCACTTCACTAAAGAGTGTCCTCGACATGAGGAGGTCAGTAAACTTCTTAAAAACACTCTTGCCACGACAGTTTTAACAAATACTTTCCCCACCCAACAACAATAGATCAACCACCAACCCTTGCATGGGTCTTCTTCATTGTCTATAGATGAAGTTAAAATGATGTACAATAAATAGGTTAGTATTGCTACCAGATCCCAGAGTTATGACCCTCCACCAGAGAAGAAGACTGATAATGCTCCAATGGATAAAACTTCAACTTCCATCCCTACTCCTACTAATGGTCTCCAGATCGAAAAACATGTTCCTGACATAGTTCTTCGACTACTTAAGAGTATGATTCGAAAATCGGCATTCAATCCTAATGCACGTGCTACCCAATACTACAATGTAGTTGAAGATATGGCTCAAGAACTGTGTGCTATGTTGACTCTCAAAGTACTCCAAACACGCCTTGCACAACGAAATAAATTGTTGTCAGTTCTTGGAGCTATGGACCCTGAACATAACAACATTATCGCCTTCAAACTCGATGATTCCATGTCTAAGCTCTCCCATCAACTAGCCTTCCAATTATATACGAAAGTTATTGGGAAGATAATTCATCATACTGTATTGGACAAGGGTGCATCAACTTCGGTCGTGCCTCTGTCTTACTGGAAAGATATTGGATCTACTAAGAATAACCATTCACCTACGATGTTAAAGGCCTTTGATGGTCATGGTTTTCATTCGTATGGAGAACTGCCCTCCCCCCAAGTCGAACTTGCAGGCAAATCCATGTACATTCAAATCGAAGTTGTCGATGCTCCATTATACTACAATCTTCTCCTAGGTAGGAATTGGTTCTACGCTATGCAGGGTGTTGCCTCATCCGTCTTCCAAATATTCCAATTCCCATTACTGGGAAAGATCGTCATGATTGAACAATTAGATTTATTATCACCAGACATGAATTCAAATTCTGTGAACAATGTTCCACTTCTGACTTCCTCAACCTCGTAGTACCAAAACATCAGAGTAGGTCTTCTTAAATATTCCTCACTTATGGGAGTCTTTCCGTTGAATAGTACTCCTTCTACTCCGTAGGTCGTACATGTCAACATGATCTCATCCTCGATCTAGAACACCTTAGATAAAGGAAAATCAATCTATGATTCGACATCATTGAGTCATTTTAAAGAAACTTACCAGGCTCTCCAATCCACCAGTGACCCCACCATCAACGATCATCTTTTGGAAGTCATGTCTTTAGACTAGATGACTTGGAAAAATCATCATCATCGGTCCTCTTTTCTTCTCGATTACCATATGGTAGAAGACCATTTTGAAACAATGGTTTCATCTGATAATGTAACCACTCCTCAGTCACTGGTACTCATCCACAATGTTGAGGTCGAGCGTAATCAGAGTAGAATTACTAAGACCGTTCCAGTCGATATATCATTGAATCCTAGAGTTGTAGAAAATATCCACGTAGGCCAAAATTATTCTGCTTGAGAACTTAAGTCTTATACAACCCTTTTCAAGGAATTTAGAGATATTTACACTTTGACATATGAATAAATGTCAGGGATAGATCCTTCGATCATGGTTCGCAAGATTAGGACTTACCCTAATGCCAAATCGTCTGTCATAAATTATGTCAAGTTCATCCACAGAAAGCAACAACCATTAAATAAGAAATTTAGAAACTTCTTAAGGTTGGGTTCATTTTCCCCATATCATTGACAGAATGGGTGTCTAATATTGTCCTCGTGAATAGAAAACAGGGAACAATTAAGGTTTGTATCGATTTTTGGGACCTTAATAGGGCTTGTACCAAGGACAATTTCCCTACTCCTTACGCCGATCAAATCATCGATAAATGCACAGAAAGCACCATCTTTTCATTCATGGATAGTTTTTTTTTCCTTTCTATAATCAGATAGAGATACTCTCGTCCAATCAACATAAAACAACTTTCATTTTCCCATGGGGAACATTTGTTTATAAGAATTTACCTTTTGGTTTAAAGAACGTTGGCGCTACCTTCCAACGCGCCATGTCTTATGCTTTCCATGACATCAAAAACATCGTGGAACCTTACCTTGATGATTTTCCTGCTCACTTGCAATAGCAAGATCATCATGTTCACCATCTAAGAGCCATTTTTCTCAGATGTCGCCATTACAACATATAGTTGAATCCACATAAGTGTGTTTTTTTGTGTTGATAATGGAAGACTACTTGGATTCAATGTTCCCAAGGATGGAATCCATATAAACCCACTGAAAATTGAATCCAACTTGGCCCTACCGCCGCCTACGAATGTTACTGAACTTCAAAGTTTGCAAGGGAAGGCAATTTTTTTGCGTCAATTCGTATGTAACTACGCTGAAAAGACCCATGGTTTCATGCTATTAGAATTTGAATGCCATAAGATCTTCAAGCAGAGAGTTTTGATAATGTTGCAATAATTGAGTGGAGAATGAACATACAAACTAAGCAAAACAAACCACACAGGAAACGAACAAGTACTGCTTAGGAATTTACAATATATTCATCATGATAATATCTAGTGTACAATGTAGTTTACATAGGTAGAATTCGAATGCATGAGTAATGAATTTGAATCCTCCAAGTGGATAAGACTATATCTAATTGAATCTCTAACTCAAGGTCTCCCAATCAATATCAGAGTCCAAATAGACAACTCCATGATGACCAATAACTCCAACAAGCAGTAGCAACTAGTTAACTAAGTGCAATTGAGTGTGGTAGGTAGCTAAAGCACTCCTCCCCATGCAACCATGCATTATCCATGCATTAGTAGCGCTATCCTAACTAACTTTGAAGTAACTAATTGTAACTGGGGGCTAACTAGTGCTAACACCAACTGACTGAAGTAGGTTGGTGTCGGGAATCCCAGTGGCTCCTAAAATGTAGGGATTGGTCTAGGAGGCGCCCTAACTGATGCATACACATGAAGTAAGTGTCAGTCAACCTCTAGTAGTGTTCCCCACACTTCAATGACTATTACATGTGGCCCCATTGGGCCATGTGGACCTAATTGCACTAGTGGACCCATTTAATTAATTTAGGTTCCTAGGCTAATTAATCTAATAGAAAGTATGGACAATGGAGGATTAATAATCCTAACACCCCCCCTGAATCCTAACTTGGAAAACTGTGGGCCCTGGTAACAAGACCATAGGTCACCCAATATATAATCTAAGAGACATAATACAAATGAGGTAGGAAAACCTCTTGGGAAAAACCCCCTCAAGATTGGAACTGAGAATCAAGCCTTAATGCCCAAAAGAGACCTGAGAAAGGCAAATCTCTTTTCAATAAAAGACTTGGTAAAAATATCTACAATTTGATAGTCTGTCGGACATTAGTGGAGTGTTATGGTTCTATCATGCACCAGTTCCCGAATGTAGTGCATGAGAAATTCGATGTGCTTTGTCCTCTGCCACTGAACAGGATCACTGGAGATCTTGGTTGTACTCTGGTTGTCACAATAAATATCTACTGTAGGTGAAGTATGAATCTTGAACTTTGTCAAGATGCCATGCAGCCAAACTGCTTGAATATTTGCATTCATAGCTCCCTAATACTCTGCTTCTGCTGAAGAAAGTGCAAGGTTTGCTTGATTCTTACTGGACCAACAAATTGGCCCAAATCCAATCAGGAATACAAAACCTGAGGTGGATTTTCTATCATTTCCATATCCTGCCCAGTCTGAGTCTGTAAAGCCTATGATATCCAACTGTGCTCCTGCAGCATAGTGGATCCCATAATGAATATTACCTTGCACATAGTGCAAGATCCTCTTTGCTTCCTTCCAGTGCAGCTCATGAAGCTCCTGCATATATCTCGAAGCAGCACTCACAGCATAGGATATGTCTGGCCTCGAATGAGTGAGATACAAAAGGATTCCAATGAGCTGTCTATAGAGAGTGTTGTCTACCAAAGGTGTGGAACCACGTTCTTCAAGCCTGATTCGTTATAAGAAAGGGCAGGGGGTTGCCTAACAATCCTCCATGTGGAACCTCTTAAGCATGTCTGATAAATACCTGGACTGTGAGATCATGATTCTCGAAGTCTTTTGACTTACTTCGAGACCAATGAAATGTCTTAACAGTCCTAAGTCAGTCATAGCAAATGCTTTATTAAGAGCAGACTTGATGTTGCTCAATCCACATACAATACAACTAGAAGTAAGAACCCCTCCTTATTCTCCATGTAGACATTGCAATCAAATTTGTACCTTTCAAACTTCTGAGATGTGAGGAAAGGACCCATCTTGGAGTACCATGCCCTTGGGGCTTGTTTGAGCCCATACAGTGATTTACTTAGTCTGCAGACTAATAAAGGATCATCAAAACAAATTGCTTTGTCTCTGATCACGGTGACACGGTGAAACCCTCTGGTTGGATGAATAATCAACCTCCTGGAATAACTACTGAATGTAACCTGATGATGAACTAGTGTTGAACTTGGATGATCTAACCTGATGATGAACTAGGGCAGATAGATTTCGCTGTCGAAATACACCAGTTAGCTGAGCATGCGCTCAACCCCAACTTAGCTCACCGAGCTCTCCAATTCGACTCCACAAATCAATTATCACATAAGTGACTTCTCCATTCACTTTATCTTTCTTTTATAACTTTCAACAGTGAAAACCCTAACTTTTGACCTAATTAGGTCACTTTATCTTCTAATTTGCAATTGACTTGCATGCATACGCATGGAGACTTAATCGGGTGCATGCATCATTAAATAATGCCTGTATGTCATGCATGCAAGTGGCCTTTGGCTCTAGTGGCCCTCTTCGACCCAATGGTGATATAATATTGATGCCCTAGATCTTCTATATATGGCATCAGTCTTCGCCTAATTCCTTGACTATCAGTACCCGCTCGAATTTATAGGAATCACATAGGTTTGTGGGTTGGTCCTCAAATGCCAAAGCAGAGGAGGACATTACAGCTGCTTGCCATCTAGGATAACAGAAAGCCTCCCTGAAGGATTGAGGATCTGACCCAAGCATCATGAAACACCTCTCAGTAAGAAGAGGATCTGTGTGAGACAGTGCTGCGCTATCCTTCTGATACTGGGACCTCGTTCTTCTTTTGTCTTCTGGATGCCCAACACCATCTCCAGCTGCTTCTATGAGATGCTTGGCCCATTTAGGCTGCTAGAATGAGGTCGATGTTGGATCTGGATCTAGATTTCTTTGAGTTGTAATCTCAATGTCTGGATCAAACTAAGATGACTCCTCTTCTGAATCTGAATAAGAATTCTTAGGATTTAAAACACAAACTGCAATAGGAAGTGAAGGAATGTTTATACCTTCATCAACTTTGAATGGAAGCTGTGATGATGTTGGAACTAAAAATAGCATGAAGTGAGAGAAATAGTATTTATTGGAGGCATGATCAACAATCCTTTTGGCTACAATATCCCCAGTTGAGATATTGGTGATCTCTACTGAGTCGAGTCCAAACCATACTTGCTTTGGAAATCCAGTGTGGGTCATCTGATAAATAGATAATAGATTAGCTGCAAGTGATGGCACATATAGGACATCTCTGAACACACCATGCTTCGCTTTGATGGTGCCCTTACCTGCTGCTGGGATTTCGGAATTGTCTCCCATGTGAATAGTGAGCCATTTTTTGACATTGAGAGAGGAGAAGAGATCCTTGGAGATAACCATGTGGTTGGAGGCTCCAAAATCAATAAAATAGGATGTAGACCGAGGTGGTCCTGCTTTCAAAGCATGACATCTTTCATGTCCATTATCAAACTGTTTTGCTCTTTGAATGTTATGTTACTTGAGAAGAGCAGACATTTCATCAAGTTCCTTCCTCATACAATGATCTTCAAGGTGATACCCTTTTTCACAGTAGGGACACAATGTTTTCCCAAATTTATTCTTCTTAGAGTCGAAGGCCCTTCCGGAAGCTTGCTAATTTTGTTTAGGCTTTGAATCAGCTGCCTTTGGATCCTTATTCTTTGATTTCCCCTTTGCTTGCGCTTTGGAAGAGTCAGTAATCAAAAGAGCTTGATCTTTGGAAGTCTCAATGACTCCCATTCAAATCAATTTGTTTTGTTCCTTGATTAAGGACTCGGAGAATGAATCTAAAGAAGGAAGTTTCCAATCAGGAAAGCGTTCCCGCTTGGAATGAAACATAGAGACATAGATAGAGTACTCAGGGCCTAGTTTGTTGAGTATGGAAAGGACATTTTTCGCATCCTTCCGCTCTATCCCGCACTGTCTGCATTGGAGCACTAGAGACTTGAATTTGGAGAAGAATTGCTCAATAGTCTTGAAACTGCTGGGATGTAAAGATACTAACTCATTCTCCAAAATATGTCCTCGAAGCTCATCTTGTTTGTTAAACAAGCTATCAAGATTCTCCTAGGCTTCTCTAGGATTCCTCAGTTCTTCCAGATGGAAGAGGAGATCTCTGGAAATATAAGTATATAAGTACCTGAATGCTTCATCACAACAGTTCATAAACTTGTTCCGCTCAACCGGATGATGGGGCTCAACGTCCCATCCATGTATGATCCTGTGGTAGCCATGCTTGCACAAGGCCAGCTACATATCAATCCTCCAATCAAGGTAATTGGAAGTTGTGATGATCCGTGGCTCAAGAGTTTGAGAACTCATAATTGCTCCAACTGGAAGACTACAAATACTTCTCTCAAGCTACGTAGCACCTGTCAATTTCATTGCAAATAACACTAAAACATATGAATTGTTAGAATCATGCTTTTCCTCCAGACATGAACATGTTTTCAGGGTTCGTCACTCCCTCTCCGTCATATCTTGCTTTGTACAACCATGATATATGTAGATTCCAACCCCATGTATTACATCTTGACTCATCAAGTGCTTGGGGGAAATTACTCTCGTTGGATTGTTATCCTCCAAGAATTTGAGTTAGAATTTGTAAAATCCACTTCTAAGAAGTCCCTCGTCTTCATAGAGATTGTGTGTGGCCTTCCCCATATTACTAAGGATACGCAACCCTCTGATTCATTGCCAGATGAATCATTGTTCCTCATTAGTATGTCTGGCCCCTAGTATGGAGACATGATTCTCTATCTCTAGACTTAATGCTTCCATCCTGCCGCAACTCGAGACAGACGTTGTCGTATTTGTCATCATACTAAGTACTATCTTATCAAAAATGATACATTGTACTATCGTGGCGTTGATGAAATCTTACGACACTGCTTAACTCATGAGGAGGATGAAGTGGTTTTAAATAACTGCCACTCTAGAGCTTGTGGCGGTCATCTTTCTAGGATGGCTACCACCCAGTAAATTTTATGTGTTGGGTACTTTTTGCCCTCGATCCTCAAATATTGTATGGAACCTGCCAAAAAGTGCCCACCCTGTTAGCTTTTAATATCCAAAAAGCGCACCCACCCTGCTCCGTTACATCCCATCATAGTTGTTGGTCCATTCACGAAATGGGTCATTTATTTGATGCACTATAATCCTACCTCAACCAAGGGTCATGGTTACATCATTGTAGTTGTGGATTACTTTATAAAGTGGTTTGAGGCTATGCCTACATACGCTAAAGATGGAAAAAAAATGCTTCCCTATTTCTTTTCAATCACATCATCGCTAGATTTGGAGTCCCTCAAGCTATTGTGACCGACCATGGTTCACATTTTCAAAATAAAATGATGTTGGAACTGAGTTCCAGGTTGGTTTTCCGTCATGAAATCTCTACACCCTACTACCTGCAGGACAATAGTCAGGTTGAAGCCATCAACATAGTGTTGAAAACCATGCTTCAACGGATGGTAGGATGAGCCAAATCCAGTTGGAACTTACAACTATTTTTTGCATTATGGGCCTACATGACTATCGTTAAGACATCCACTGGCTTCATACCTTTTCAGTTAATGTATGGGTTGGAGGCTACTCTCCTGATAGAATGTGAAATCCCTTTAAAGCTTGTCATAGAATTGCTACCCAGCACCACCCCAGAGGAAGAACGATTCTTATACTTGAACAAGCTCGATGAAACATGTTGGGATTCCACCTTGGAAAATGAGGTGCGTAAATGTCACATTAAAGCTTAGTATGATAGATCCATTCAACCTCACCTTTTCAACGAAGGTGACCTGGTCCTGACATATGACCAGAAACATGATAAGTTGGGGGGTGTAAAGTTGGAACCCATGTGGCATGGTCCCTATGTTGTTAGTCATTTATTAGAGAACAGAGCTTACAAGTTGATGGTTTATGGTGGAAAACCCTTGCTAGAGCCCCAAAATGGGATCTGTCTCAAGAAATACTATGCCTAGTGTAAATTTCAGCACATAGATCTGTAGACAAATACACAACTCACAAAGTGGATCTCACAATTTACTCAGCAATTGAAGAATGAAACAGTGCAAAAAAGGCTTGCAGCTGTGAATTCTTTCATTAATCAAAAAGTAATCCAATGATAATTACAATGAAGTAAAATGGCTTTAATAGCCACATGAAATTCAAATCCACATGAGGAAAATCGAATTGATAGACTCTACTTGACTGTAGGTAACTAAGACCTTGTCTAAAACACTATCGGAGGACTCAGTAGTTAACTGACCTTGTCTAAACCATAACCGGAGTTCATCAGAGTTCTAAAACACAACTCAAGTGTTACATTCAGTGTTGACTAAGGTTAACTGACTGTGGTAGGTGATAAATGCGCCCCACATGTGTGCAGTCAAGTAAACCTAGCGCTAGCTGAATGTAGAGGACTAGAACTGAATGTAACTGACTCCTAACTTAGCTTGACTAGTCATTAACAGAAGTGAACTGGCCTTGGTTGGTTTCGGCACTCCCAGTGGCTTCCTAAATTGTAGGGATTGGTCTAGGAGGCTCCTAAGCTGATGCAATCAAGCGCAATCAGTGGCAGTGAGCCTCAATTAGTGTTCCCCACACTTTAGTAACTGAAATATGTGCCCCAATTAGGTCAAGTGGAACCAATGGTGTTAATGACTATAAATAGACTGGATGGACTCTCGATTTAGACATGACTCACAATTTAGACATATGACCAAATTTGGACAAGGGTCGATTAATAATCCTAACACCCCCCCTGAATGCTAACTTGGACAAACTGTGGGCCCTGGTAACTAAGACCATAGGTCACCCATTACATCAAGTAAAATAAAGTAACTACTTAATACAAGGAGCTAGGGCAAAAACCACATGGGAAAAAATCCCTCCCTTTAGGTAAGCAGGTAGAATCAGGTCTCAAGTTTGAAAAACTTGAAAATATGTTGCTGCCATCTTCATCTCTGTGAGGTAGTGAAGCAGCATGCATGGTGTGCTGTGCACATGTATTCAGGGGCCTGGCATGTAGACTTCTCCTTCTTCTCCAAAAATGATGATGGGAGGAAGGAGGAATGCAACCTTTGTCTCTTGTTGAATGAAGAGGTGTATGATCATATCCATTCTTCTGAATGTAGTAAGACTGAGCCCTTGCCATATTGCAGCTTACAGGAAGTCTATTGCATCTCCCTAAAGGAGGTAAAATAGCATGACATAGTGCAAGAGTTTTTCCTTTCTGAGTGTCAGGTGAGTTTCCAGTCATCTTCCTAGCTTCCAGTTTGGAAGTAGGGACTGAATCTAGATCTAACTCACCCTGAATCTCAAGGTCATAAACTGATATAGATGGATCTGCAATACTAGTAGAAGCTGTAAAAGAAGTAGATGCACTGATTTTACCTTCCCTTGCAGGTGGCTGCTGAGAGTGCACTGGTTCTGAAGGAGGCATGAAATGTGAGAACTCATATGCTTTTGAAGCATGATTTGCAGTACCCTTTGCTATGATGCTCCCAGTAGAGATATGTGTGATCTCCACTGAGTCGGGACCAAAGATCACTCGCTTTGTAGATCCAGTATGGGTCATCTGATAGATAGATAACAGGTTTGAAGCTAGGGAGGGAACAAATAGCACATCTTTGAACCTTCCATGTTCAAGTTGGATAGAGCCCTTCCCCTTTGTTTTGAATTTACTATTATTTCCCATCTGAATACTAGGACCATCAAAGGACTGAAAAGAAGAGAATGATTCTCTGGATGCAACCATATGGTTGGAAGCTCCAGAATCAATGAGGAAGATAGGTGCTGATGTGCAACAAGCCTTCAGTGCGTGTCCTTTCCTTTGGTATTCTTCTTCTTCTTCTTCAGAGTCTTCCTTCCTTGCGCTAGCAGGTACATAAATGTTGTGCTTTTTCAAGAGAGGAGACATTTCATCAAGTTGTCTTCTCATACCAGAGCTTTTTGAATGGAAGCCCCTTCCACAGTAAGAGTAGAGGACCTTGCCTTTGCCATTCTTCTTGCTTCTCTTCGAACCTGAAGGTTCTTTTGACTACTCTTTCTTCACAGGGGACTCATCTCTTTGCTTCCATTTGTCATTTGCTACGTTATCTCCTCTTGCAACTAGAGCTAGATCTTTGGGAGATCGAATGATCCCCATTTGGATCAATTTATCATTCTCAGAAATAAGAGATTGGATGAAAGCATTAAGAGTGGGCATCTTCCAATTTGGAGTAGTGAGCCTTACTGTTTGGAAGGTGGATACAAAGACTGAGTAGTCTGAATTGAGATTTGTGAGAATAGCAAGGATGTGTTGATCTTCATCCTTCTCCACTTTGCATTGCTTCAACAGATATATCATATTCTTGAACTTTGTGAAGAATTCATTCAGAGATTCGAAGTTGGATGGATTAAGAGTAATCAGATCATTTTCTAGCTGATGGATCCTCATCTCATCATGCTTATCAAATAGGGAGGCAAGCTTGTCCCAAACCAACTTGGGAGTCTTCAATTCTAGGATGTGGAACCAAAGATCTTTAGAGACTGAGAGGAGCAAGTGTCCATGGGCTTCATCAAGCCTATTCATGTACTTAGCTTTGTCTTTATCTGAATCTAGCTCTTCCTCTGCTTCTTCTATGAGTCTGAAGAGCCCTTTGGTGTGGAGCATTACCACCATGTCTACCTTCCACTAGTGATAGTTGAAGGGAGTGAGAGGCTCTATTGAATGAGCCATTTCGAATGTAGTAGGAAGAACTGAGCTGCTATAGCGAATGTAGTGAGAAGAAAGGGCTACTTGTAGCAAATGCTGTAAGAAAAGCTGATAACCTGTCACACAATCAAACATACAAAGTAAGGTCGACACTCTGCACTTTTGGAATTTCCTTCACACCCATCATAGTTGATCAAGCAAGCTTGATCAACAATTTCTTAACTTGGGATATTAAGTGGTAAATTCTCCGCTTCTGGTGCAATACTAGAAAGAGCAATTTGCTAAAAAAAATGATCTGCCTGGAGATCTGAGGAGGAGAGGAGTCTTGTCCACTGAGGCTTTGATACCATGTAAATTTGAGCATATAGATATGTAGACAAATACACAACTCACAAAGTGGATCTCACAATTTACTCAGCAATTGAAGAATGAAACAATGCAAAAAAGGCTTGCAGTTGTGAATGCTTTCATTAATAAAAAAGTAATACGATGATAATTACAATGAAGTAAAATGGCTTTAATAGCCACATGAAATTCGAATCCACATGAGGAAATTCGAATTGATAGACTCTACTTGACTGTAGGTAACTAAGACCTTGTCTAAATCACTATCGGAGGACTCATTAGTTAACTGACCTTGTCTAAACCATTACCGGAGTTCATCGGAGCTCTAAAACACAACTCAAGTGTTACATTTAGTGTTGACTAAGGTTAACTGACTGTGGTAGGTGGGAAATGTGCCCCACATGTGTGCAGTCAAGTAAACCTAGCGCTAACTGAATGTAGAGGACTAGAACTGAATGTAACTGACTCTTAACTTAGCTTGACTAGTCATTAACTGAAGTGAACTGACCTTGGTTGGTTTCGACACTCCCAGTAGCTTCCTAAATTGTAGGGATTGGTCTAGGAGGCTCCTAAACTGATGCAATCAAGTGCAATCAGTGGCAGTGAGCCTCAATTAGTGTTCCCCACACTTTAGTAACTGAAACATGTGCCCCAATTAGGTCAAGTGGACCCAATGGTGTAATGACTATAAATAGACTAGATGGACTCCCGATTTAGACATGACTCCCAATTTAGACATATGACCAAATTTGGACAAGGGAGGATTAATAATCCTAACACCTAGGTCATCTAGCATATGTTTTCCTATATATAGTGTTTATAGAGTGTTGTGTGTAGTTTGAAGTGTGAATTTGGTGTGAATGTAAGATGTATCTTAGCTAAGCCTTATGTAGTGGTATGTTTAAAATGAACAGATGACCATTTATTTTGGCTTTGTGGATGGTGTTAGTCGTTAAACCTTGAATCTTGCATCAGCAGCATGGGTATTATACTCCCCTACCAGTGATATGGTGAGCTCGGGAGGAACTTGTTTGGGTCCCACTACTAACAATCTTGTAGAGTATCATGTAGTGATTGGTTTGTTGACTAAAGCTCTAGCTAATGATGTGTGTCAGGTTACGGTTTACCTAGATTTAGAGTTAGTTGTTCATCAGTTAAACCGAATCTACACCATCTGAAACCCCCTACTTCTTCATACGTTTTGAATATTTATGCTTTTGGAAAGGTCTTTTGAACATGTTTCCTACCATAGCATCCCAATACATTTAAACACAATAGCTGACTCACTGGCGAATTATGTTTTGGATTGGTATCTTCCTCATATTTGAAGCTGATTTTAAGTTTTGATTATATACATTAAATCACATAAACACGTAAGTAGACATTCATACACATACCACATCGCGCACACACATGTTTGTAAATAAAAATTTATATATTAAAATTGATACTGAGACACAAACTGGAGCCATAGGCTTCAATTCCACCCATAATCTAGAGCTACCATGTCTCTAGTACATATAAAAGTGAAAAATATGAATCTTCAAAGATTTTATTATAAATACAATACAAAAATGAGGAATCCACTCTAGACTACTCCTCGTGCTCATGGCACCACATCACAGCATTGGTCACTCGACGGAGTAGCCCCCCAAAGCGTTCGGACACTCCTGTAGTATGGCGCTGGTAGAGCCTAGGAAGATCATCAATGGAAATGTTGGGTATTTCCAGAGTCAATTTTTGAAGGTTGTCCTCAATCGCATGAAGCTCTTCTTTAGCCTCCACATTCGTGACAACTATCTCCCTCACTACCCCTCGCCTCTCTACATGTGAGGGCCCTACTAGACGGGAAGGTCCTATGTCTGCACAACAACATTGTATGTCTCAGTATCACTCAAAATACAAAAAATGAAATATAACATAAAATAAAAACACATTGAATGGTATTCTTCTTACCTCGGTCATCCCATTGATCACCCTAAGGTAATGGAAGATCAGGGTCACCCCTGAAGTCCACTCCTGCATAGGCGTAGTCTTAAACCATCAATAGTTGGCGTCGTAGCCAACGAAAAAATACTAGACCATATGTCATGGTGGGCCCTCCATGTCAGGCCGTGGCCTCGACCCATATCAACATCATAGGATCCTCAGTGTCCATCTTGTTCAAAGGCACTTGTGCTCGCATCAATAGCACCCGCTCTAAGAAGAAGGGGACCACTACTACCCCGTAGCCAAACTGCTTTAATTCACCCCTCTTACACTTGGTCAATTGATCCTTGAGGCTTACCAACAACCCCTCTCTCCAATTGAAAATGGTGGGAGGCATATGTTAGGATTTGTAATCCTCCCTTGACCAAATTGTCTATTAAATTATTTTAGCCTAACTTAGGAGTTTTATTTAATTATTTGGGTCCATTAGTACCATTGGGCCCACTTGGCCTAATGGGGCCACATGTACCAATTACTAGAGTACGGGGAACATCGATAGAGGCTAACTTCCCCTGACTGCACTTGCATGCATCGGTTTAGGTGCCTCCTAGTCCATTCCCTACATTTTAGGAGCCACTAGGAGTCCCGCCACCAACCTCCTTCAGTAAGTTGGAGTTGGAACTAGTTAAGCTTAGTGATTTTCCAGTTACATTCAGTTATATCATAATCAGTTCATTTAGCGCTAGTTATGCATGGTTGCATGTGGATAAGGCGCCCTTTTCTCACCTACCACTTCAGTTAGATTGAGTTAACTAATTATTACTTATTGTGTGACATGATTAGACATCTAGAGTTAACCACTTGGACTCCGATAGTGATTGAGACATCTTTATTTATATATGCAGTCAGATATAGTCACATCCAGTTGGGAGATTCGAATTCATCCCTAATGATTCGAATTTTTTTCCTATGTAACACTATTATAACAACAAATTAGGTAATGAACATGATACTATAATTATCTGAGATATACTCATATGTTTCCTATGATATTTGATTTGTTCAGTGTGTATTGTCATTCCTCTTTCACTGTAATAATAATTTGGACCCATTGCTTGAAGATCTAAATGGAACATCAATTCTAGCATGGTATCAGGGCCATTTCAAGCAAGCTTATGTCTGTCTACTCTCCATTGAACCCCATAAGCAGTTGGGTTTCCACAGAAGTCCCAGAAAGAGTTCCTTGCTTCCTCTGAATTTATTCAGAGTGGCAATGTGGGCATGACAGACTCTAAGAAAGTGTTCATGTCATGAGGGAAGGCATGATTCTAACATATTTTGAATGCTTTAATGTTTTGCAGTTTAAGTCTACATGTGCTATGTAGCTTGTGTGAAGATATTGTCTTTTTCCAGCCGGAGAATTATGGATTCTCAATCTCCTACACCTCGGATCCTAGCACCCTTCAATTATGTTGATTGGAGGGCAGATATGCAGCTGGCCTTGCGCAAGCATGGCTACTTCAAGACAATACTTGGTAGGGAGGTCGAGCCCCATCATTCAGTTGAAAGAAACAAGTTTCTAAACCGCTTAGATGAAGCTTTTGGTTATCTATGTACTCACATATCCAGAGATCTCCTCTTCCACCTTGAAGGCTTGAGGAATCCCATAGAAGCCTAGGAGAAGCTTGAGGACTTGTTTGGCAAGCAAGATGAGATTTAGGGACACATTCTGGACAACGAGTTGGTATCCTTACATCCCAACAGTTTTGAGACGGTGCAACAATTATTTAGTAAATTCAAGTTTCTTGAACTCCAATGCAGACAGTGTGGAATAAAAGGAAAGGATGAGCAACATGTTCTCTCCAAACTCAGCAAACTAGACCCTGAGTATTCTATATTTGTCTCAATCTTCCATTCATAATTGGAAGATGCCCGCACTTTATTCCTTTGGTGAGTCCTTAATACAGGAGCAAGAGAAGTTGATCCATATGGGAGTCATCAAGACTTCCAAAGATAAAGCTCTCCTAGTGACAGACTCTACCAAAGCACAAGATAAATGGAGATCTAAAGGGAAGGAACTTAAAACAACCGATTCGAAGCCTAAAGAGAATGAAAAGACTTCTGAAGGAGCCTTCGGCTCTAAGAAAAATAAGATTTGTCCCTATAGTATGAAGGGTTTTCACCTTGAGTACTTTTGTATGAAGAAGCAAGTTGACAAGCTGATTGCTCTCCTCAAGCAAACTAACATTGCTCTCCCTCAAAGAGCAAAGAATCCTAGACATGAACCACAACCAGAAGATGATGAAAGGTGCCATGCCTTGAAAGCTGGCCTTGTTCAGTCAACAACATATATAATTGATTCTGGAGCATCCAAACACATGGTTGGCTCCAAAGAATCCTTCTCCATCTTCACACTATCAAAAGGGCCTAATATTCACATGGGAGATTATTCCCAAATTCCAGCAGAAGGAAGGGGCTCAGTTAGAGCGAAGCATGGTGAGATCAAAAATGTTCTCTATGTGCCCTCCCTTGCAGCTAATATGTTGTATGTTTATCAGATGACTCATACAGGCTCTCCCAAGAGAGTTACATTTGATTCAGATACAGTTGAGATCATAGAATAAGCTATTGGACAGCTCATAGCGAAAGGTATTGTAAATCATTCTACTAAAGCTTATGAGTTCTCACATTTTTTACTTTTCTCACCTCCTACAACTTTATTGTCTCGTGCTAACAACACCAGCAAAATTTGGCATGAGAGATATGGTCATCTCAATTTCAAATATCTCCAGCAACTCCACAGTGATAAAATGATTGAACGTTTACCTCTCATCCAAACTTCCGATGGAGTATGTTCTGGTTGCTTGGTAGGTAAGCATCCAGAGAAGAGGTATGAAGTTGGGAAGGCACATAAAGCCACCTCTATACTTGATTTGATACATAGCGATGTGGCTGGACCTATGCCCACAAACTCCATTAATGGTTGCAGGTATTTCCTCACCTTTATTGATGATTGTTCTAGGTATTGCTTTATCTACTTTATGAAACAAAAATCAGAAGTTTTTGAGATTTTTAAAGTTTTTAAAGCTATGGTCGAGAATAGTTTCAATAATAAAATCAAGTCCATAAGATCCGATAAAGGATGAGAGTACATCAAAAGAGAGTTTCAGTATATTTGTGAATCAAAGGGGATTCGAATGGAACACTCAGTTCCATACACACCACAACAAAATGGTGTGGCTGAGAGGAAGAACAGCTCACTGAAGGAGATGGAAACATGCCTTCTCCATGGTAA
The DNA here is from genome assembly GCA_001517045.1 of Pseudotsuga menziesii. Lineage (NCBI taxonomy): Eukaryota > Viridiplantae > Streptophyta > Pinopsida > Pinales > Pinaceae > Pseudotsuga > Pseudotsuga menziesii. The sequence continues at coordinate 281,046 of LPNX011165676.1, read as the reverse complement.
GAATATCCCTCCTTCTCTTTGTGCAGAAGCTATAAATTGTGCTTCATATTTGTAGAACAGAGTGCCTCATAAATCAGTGGTTAGGGCCACTCCATTCGAAGCACTGCATGGGTATAATCCCAATGTCTCTCATTTGAGAGTTTTTGGTTCCAAAGCTTGGTCCAGAATACCACTCGACAAGAGGAAGGCCTTCCAAGCCCAAAGTAGTGAATGCATTCTGCTGGGATATGCAAAAGATGGAAAAGCATACAAGTTGATGGAGGTTGCAACTAGGAAATGCTTTATTGAGCGAAGTGTTCAGTTTGAAGAAGATAAGTTGTATGATGCACCACCATCTACAACACAAGAAGGTATAAACACTCTTCCTCCCATTTTTTATGATGATTATGTGTTACATGTTTTAGATTCAGATGAAGAGGATCAAGACCAACATGATCATGTTATTGAGGCTGAACCTCGTGAGATTCTATATCCAGATCCAACCCCCATTCCAAATTAAAGTCATAAGCCTAGGTGGGCTCAAAAACTCATTGAAGCAGATGGGAGTGGTGCTGGAAATCCAAAAGAAAGAAGGAGAACTAAATCCTAGTATCATAATGAGCATGTTGCAGTCTCTCTCACACATTCGCTCCCTATAGAGTGGTGCAGCAAAATTCCATGTGGGTGCTACTTGATGATAGTGAATGATCAGCTACTTGGGCCACAGAAGAAGAAACTTGATCATTCTCTACATTTACCACCTAGAATAAACACACAAATTCAAAAATTCAAAAATACATTGAGAGGTTCACATGCACAACTTCAGGATGCTGCAAAATTTGCAGCAGTGTTTTGACAAGTTATTTTTCTAAGGAGGAAGCTTCTTTCTTCTAAATATAGCTTGTATTTTCCTGTTTTCTTCTTATTTTGAGGGAGGGTTTTTCCCATGAGGTTTTCCCCTATTTCCTTAGTTTATTAAGAACCATTTTTATCTTTTAGATTATATATGGGTGACTTATGGCCTTGTTTCCAAGGCCCACATATGTCTAAGTTAGGATTCAGGGGGGTGTTAGGATTTATAATCCTCCCTTGACCAAACTATCTATTACATTATTTTAGCCTAACTTAGGAGTTTTATTTAATTATTTGGGTCCACTAGTACCATTGGGTCCACTTGGCCTAATGGGGCCACATGTACCAGTTACTAGAGTATGGGGAACACCGATAGAGGCTAACTGCCATTGACTACACTTCCATGCATTTAATTTAGGTACCTACTTATCCATTCCCTATATTTTAGGAGCCATTAGGAGTCCCGACACCAACCTCCCTCAGTTAGTTGGAGTTGGAACTAGTTAAGCTTAGTTATTTTCCAGTTACATTTAATTAGATCACAATCAGTTCAGTTAGCGCTAGTTATGCATGGCCACATGTGGATAAGGCACCCTTTTCTCACCTTCCACTTCAGTTAGACTGAGTTAACTAATTATTACTGATTGTATGACTTGATTATACATCTGGAGTTAACCACTTGGACTCCATTAGTGATTGAGACATCTTTAGTTAGCTATGCAGTAAGATATAGTCACATCCAGTTGGGAGATTCGAATTCATCCCCAATGATTCGAATTATTTTCCTATGTAACACCATTGTAACACTAGATTAGGTAATGAACACGATACTGTAAATATCTGAGCTATACTCATTTGTTTCCTATGAGATTTGATTTGTTCAGTTTGTATAATCATTCCTCTTTCACTTTAATAATAATTTGGACTCATTGCTTGAAGATATAAATTACACAGCAATTCTAACACCATACACTCCATCACATACAGTGTATACGCACAAGTGATCTGATGGGCATCCCTACTTCCTGCTACCTTCTCTATCATGAAGGCCACGATCCTCAGAGGTCGGTTTATGATATTTTTTATAGGGATGTTCCCTCCCTCGGACCTGGTCCCAACCACACAATATTCATCTATGAGATCATCCATAGACATCTCTACACACCTAGGACATGTAAGTACCACCACACTCCCCCTCTAGGATAGTACGGTCAGGAAATAGATGTCCTCAACATCAATGGTTAATGCATGTGTTTCTGACCTGAAAATGTTGTTGGTTGAGATCCCACATTTGAAACGGATACTCTAGTAGCCACACATGGTCCCTCATCCCTGGGACTCAAAAGTATTTTAGCAGCTCGCATTCTATTAAATCTCTCACATTCATGGGATCGTTCATCGCTTGGACGTCATCAATATCATGCTCTCATTCTTTCCAAATCACCATCTTGTGAGTCAAATACTTGTCAAACACCCATACGACACTAGATAGACTCCAAATCAAGAGGTAGAATTCAAAATTTTGGCTTGATATTTTATTTTTTGGGAGGCCCTTGTCGCCAATGCACTTTCCCCAAGGGAACAGAGCAATGACGCTCTTTCGCTTAAGGAACGGAGCTCCTTTGACGCTCTTTCCCCTTTCGAGAGATGCATCGGTGCACCTCTCAAAAGGAAGAAGAGCATTGGTCTACATGCACCCTCCCCCTTAGAAAATCCTCCTCAAAACACCAAAAAACAAGCTAAAAGTGAAAAAAATGAACCATGAAAGGAAACATTAGAGTGTTAGCTATTACCTGGTTGAGATGGTTCGATCAGAGGAGGCCCGTAGCTCCCAGAATCTTGACAAGAAAATCCTCTTTTAAAGCACAATTTTTTTCGTGAATGCCAACAATAATAACAAATGGCGAAATTTTTTTACTATTCCACCATTTGTATGTTATTTTTTATATTTTATTGAAAATAATTAGTGGAATAATTAAATATTTAGGGTTTTTCTATATTTTCCATGGTAATTATGTTTTAACATAATTTTTGGAAATTTCAGGATATTATTGGACTTTTTTGGCTACGAGTGAGTTTATGTTTATATTTTTCACACTCCAGTTTAAGTTGAAAAAGTACAAAGCGCTTTTTATACCTTCGGCGTGCTCCTTAAACATCTAGTGAAGAGGTATCGAGCGTGCTTCAATGGCAAGTTTCCTCACTTTCAACAATGGGATTTCATAAATGGCCTCTGATTGGAATATTATGCCGAGTTTTCGACTCCAAGTCCTCTAGTCACATTAGGAGGAATGTACAGGTATACCTTGGGAACCATTGACATCAATGATGATCTCCCTCGCGCTTGTTAATGGTATACATCAATGACCGATAATTAAGTGGTTTCTACCATGTTCGACATCACGATATCTATTCACGTGGATAGAATCGTATCATTTGGGATTGGAATGAAGACCCTGAGTGGCTAGGTATTCACTTGAATATGATTCTATCCTCAGTTTGAGATGGAGTATTGTTTGAATTCATGACATGGATCCACATTGCATGTTTGGTGACTATGTTCATGTTTTGGGTCAGTATGACATGGATATAATTTGCATGTTTTGTAGCCATTTTTTGATTTGAGTCTTGTTAATCATGGATCTACAGTGTATTGTCAATAGCCATGACATGGTCATTGTACATGGATCTGAAGTGTATTGGTCTACAGCCATGTTTGAGTCAAATAGTCGATAACTGGTCTTATGTCAAGTCTTCACTCACCACTATTTTTCCTCTGATACTGGAACCATATCTAGCAAAGAAATTGACTTGTCACATTCCCCTAGATGCATACTGTTAAGTCATGAATTTGTCTTCTTTAGTTTTATATTTTGTTTGTGTTTTTTAAATTCCCTAATGTTCTTACTTCTAGGAAATTTTGGCTTAGAGTTCAAACTTGAGTTTATACCTTTAGGTCTTCATCATTTCTGGTTTTTTCCTATGTTTTCAAAGCTTGCTTTTATGAGAGGTTTGCATAGAGATCATTTTTGAAGGGTTCTATAGGGTATATGTTGATTAATGGTTTCATTAATGACACTAAAATCAAAGGTGAAGCATATAAACTAAGTTTTAAAGCTAGATTACTGATCAAATAACATAAATTATATGTTTGAACTTGCTTGTAGCGCAAGAGCGAAAATAATGCACTGGTGTGCTACAAGAAAGTTGCGAGTGCCCAATTGGTCATTTTTCACTCCGATTTCTTCAATGATTTCATTCCTAAGGCGATTAATCACATCAATTAGCAGTTTGATACATGTCTTTCCAGGCGAATCATGTAAACAGGTGTTTGATCATCGTGTGAGGGAAATCGTGGCAGTCCGTTGTGAATGCATGGCAAATCAATACAGAGAGTGGAACGATGCAGAATTTTCGGGAAGAGGCTCTCAAACTAAAGATTACGAAGCTAGTGGACGCTGTGGTGGAGACATATTGCTAAAAAATCAGGGATTTGACAGTTGAGGGAAGAATTAGGGTTTCCCAGCGATGACAGTTAGAGGCGAATTGGAGGGTTGAAGACACCTGGAGCGTTCAATTCGACATCTAGCCAGTCAAGGAATCAATTTCAAATGCATGTATTAAGCTTTGAATGAGCTATCCCGCGTGACCTTTGTCATGACCTGTTAAAATTGGGGTTTTTTCTGATAAGCCCTATGATGTCAAATTTTTAGAGGAAGACATGAATTTACTTACTCAACAAACTTTCAATGATGAGATATTAGTCAAAATGTCTAAATAGGCATCGTTTGAGTTAGTAAAGTTCAGACCAACACTGTTAGAGATTTCTGGTTATGTCTTTAGGCCAAATTATTGAGACTTGGCACAAGCATTTCTTGAATTGGTGATAGAATATACTGTTTAAAATTGAAGATAAACAGCTTGTGAGAGTTCAAAGGAAAATTGACTGTCAAGACTCTGCAAACTTGAAGAAAATAGGCTGTGAAATTATTAACAGGTTCTGAAAACCATACATAAGATGAAGAGGAGTGGGAAGTCTAATAGGGCTGAGCCCACTGATCTCAGTTGTATAGACAAATTTCCAGGATGTGCTGAACTGTTTGAAAATGCTGGATGGCTGATATTTTTTTAAAAGATTGACGGATATAATGCTGAAGTCTCTCACAAATTTGGTCAGTGTTATGACAAAGATACTGTATCTTTTGATACTTTGAAGTTCAAATTGACTACAGATTTGGTAGTTGAGGCAACAGGGGTTAAAAATGAAGGAGAACTTTGGTTTAAGAAAGTGTCATTTACTTTCAATGCACAAAGATATCTATTGCCTGGTATTGTTCCAAATTGGGGCAAGGGAGTGCCCATCCATAACTTCAGATCTGAATGGGTAGAACCTATCAAGGTTTTACAAAGTTACATTACATGTGAAGGAAGGTATGCCTTCGTTTTCAAGTACCATTTCAGGTTCCTTCAACACCTTAGTGGTGAATCAAAGATAAATCTTCCTTTCTTCCTACTAAAGAGCCTACAAAAGATGTCTAGCCAAATCAAAGAACACCAAGATCATACTAGACAGTCCATCTTTCGCCATGGACTTATCAAACTTATTATCAACAGTATTTTGTAGAAAGAAGGAAAAACTTGGGAATACTTCCTTTTTTGGTCAGGGTTTCAAAATAGCCAAGAAGGACAGTCTACTAGAAAGCAGGCTGATAAGGGACAGACCTTGATCAAATTAGAGGAAGTTGAAGAGCCTGCAAAAGAAGATTGTGAATCTAAGCAGCATCCAGTTGACAGTGAGAACAAAGATTTGAAGTTTATTCACAAGGAGACTCAGCCTGTTCAAAATGATAAAAGAAGCTTAAAGTTATAGATTTTGCCTCAGTCATCCATTAGGGTAAAACTTTAAAAATGGTAGGAGAACTTGCTCCTGGGTGGAGACCTAAGACTAGACCCAGAAACAAGCTCAAGCTAAACATGAAAAAATTACTAAACCCTAAAATGAATAAAGAGGGGGTAACTGTGATTGATGATTCCTCCTCTGATGAAAAGTTTGATGTTGGTAAGGGTGACAACAAAGGGAAAACACACACATGAAATCAGAAGAAGAATCTAGCCTCACTGAGACCAAACTGTCTGATGTATTTTTGGAAATACAAGGTCAAATGTTAAAAGAACAACAAAAAGATGAAATAGAGGTTTCTCATTCAGAAAACAAACTGTTAGTTGATGAAAATGTTCTTGGTGAAACTGAGACTCAAGAAAACCTAAGTTTTCATGATACTTCTACAGAGTTGCTACCTGAAGATGACGAAATCTTTAGAAGACTTAATAGTCCATGGCTTCCTTATGAGCTGCAAAGTACAACAGGAAACAAAGCATTTGACTCCGAGAAAGAAAATTTACAGAGAACTATAAAGCAGTATAAACATCAAGTAGAGTATATGCAAGAGACAAGTGATGGTTTGATTATGGCTAATAAGAGACTCAAAGAAGACCTAGAAGAGGTGAATAATCACTATCAGGAACTAATTGCAGTCTCCAAAGATGCATTAAAAAGGAAAAGAAGTACAGAGTTACAATTTACAGGGTTAAAACAGACCATCAGAGATCTATAGCAACAAAATAAAGAGCTTACTAGAAGAATGACAGAGATTGAAGCAGAGCAGCTGAAGGCTAGGAGAAAGGCCCAAGCCTTAGAGGGGATAGCTTTGTTAGCAGGGGCTGCTAAAGATCTATGAGGATTGTTAGCAAAATCAATTACTTGTTATGTTTTGACGAATATTTTACTTTTGTAATTATTATTTTGATAAAGTCATTTCGATGAGTAGGCTTAAAGGCAGTTAGGGTTTAGCCTTTAACTGAATTTTGAAAGATAGTATTAAGGGAGGTCACAAAGAGGACTAAGGGTTCAACTTTTGGCTGGATAGAGGAGGTCTATTGACTTGTTGATAAGCTAAGTAATTGACTCTCATGTGTATTTGATGAACTGATTATGAAACATATGCTCCATTTTACCCTTCAGTCTGTTCTTTGGCTTCATTTTTAGCTTGTTTAGCTACACAGTTGGTAATTTCATTACTGGTTTATAGTTTTTATGCTTGTAGTGCTTGCCATTTGTGGATGAACTTCAATGTTATTTTCTGTTGGATACATGGTTAGTATGTTATGCATCTCAATTTTTCTTTACTTGTGATTTAGTTCTTATTTGGGTTATGAATGTATTCCCTCTTGTCACCAAACTTCACAACTAGAAAACCTTAAAAAACCCTAAAAACCTAGTTTTGTTTGATTGAAATATTTGAGATTATGTTGGCTTGTTTTCTCGTAGTCTGTAAACAATTTCTGGCATAAACATCTTTGGCGCCGTTGCCGGGGAACGAAGTTGAAAACAGATTTTTCCCTGGGATACTTATCATTTCACTTGTTTTAAGAGGTGAACTTAAACCAGCATATCTTTAAGACTACTTTTCACCAGTTTGTCACAGTGGCTAATAGGGGAATTGGAACTAGAAATAGACCTATTTCACCTTTGCAGCTGGGTGTTTCAGACCCAGAACGGATATTGAAGACAACTAGGAATATTAGAAGGTCTCAATCATTACCATCCCTATGTGACCCTGACCAGTTGGATGGTTCATCACCTTCATTTGTGTTGAGAAAAGAAGAAGAAACTTCACCTTGGTTAAAGCCTATAATTCCTGTCAGTAATTTCCAAATTTTCACTGACCCTCAATCTTTCAGAAAAGCTAAAACAGTGTCTCCTAGTAAGATACTTGTATTTCAGTTGAAAGCAGGTAAAATCCCCTTTCAGCCAAGTTCCAGCCAAATCTCTCCATCACTAAACTCAGTTAGCCTTAAAATGGCAGCCCAAAATCAGCCTATAGACATGATGGACCGAATGGTTGCAGCCAGATATGCACCATTAGTTTTGCCTCATCCTTTGAATGCATTGCCTGGAGGTGATTATCAGAAATACTTGCCTAGGTTTAATGGACAGGGAGAAACTACAGCTGAAGATGTTAAATTTGAGCATATAGATCTGTAGACAAACACACAACTCACAAAGAAGATCTCACAATTTACTCATCCATTGAAGAATGAAACAGTGCAAAAGGCTTGCAGCTGTGAATGCTTTCATTAATAAAAAAAGTAATCCAGATAATAATTACAATGATGTAAAATGGCTTTAATAGCCACAAGAAATTCGAATCCACATGAGGAAGTTCGAATTGATGACTCTACTTGACTGTAGGTAACCAAGACTTGTCTAAATCACAATTGGAGTTCTAAAACACAACTAACTGTTACATTTAGTATTAAATAATGGTTAACTGACTGTGGTAGGTGAGAAAAGCGCCCCACATGTGTGAAATTAATTAAACCATTATTTAACTGAATGTAACTGACTCCTAACTTGTCTTGACTAGTCATCAACTGAAGTTGAGGACCCAGTAGTTAACTGTCCTTGTCTAAATCATAACCGGAGTTCTAAAACACAACCAACTGTTACATTTAGTATTAAATAATGGTTAACTGACTGTGGTAGGTGAGAAAAACGTCCCACATGTGTGCAATTAATTAAACCATTATTTAACTGAATGTAGAGAGCTAGAACTGAATGTAACTGACTCCTAACTTGGCTTGACTAGTCATCAACTGAAGTTAACTGACCTTGGTTGGTTTCGGCACAC
>LPNX011165676.1:257401-272445 GCA_001517045.1 Pseudotsuga menziesii | reverse complement strand
CTAGGAGACTCCTAAACTTATGCAATCAAGTGCAATAAGTGGCAGTGAGCCTCAATTAGTGTTCCCCACACTTTGGTAACTAAAACATGTGCCCCAATTGGGTTAAGTTTAACCAATGGTGCTAATGACTATAAATAGACTGGATGGACTCCCGATTTAGACATGACTCCTGATTTAGACATATGACCAAATTTGGACAAGGGAGGATTAATAATCCTAACAGAAGAGAATTGGGAAGCCTTTCTAAGTTATGCTGATAACCAAAATATTGAAGCTAAGGACGTATGGATGAGAATGTTTGTGTAGAGCCTTGATGGAGATGTCAGAAAATGGTTTAGGGAGCTGCCTTCTAACTCAATCACCATTATTGAAGAGCTTCAGGATCTCTTCATGAGACAATGGGGTGACAACAAAGATCATACTTATTATATAACTGAGTTTGGAGCCCTTAAGAGAAAGAAGGATGAAACCATTGCAGACTTTTCAAAGAGATTTAATAAAATGTACAGCAGAATTCCTGCAGAAATAAAACCTTCAGAAACATCTGCAAAACTTACATATGCAAATGCTTTTGACCATGAATTTTCCTTACTACTAAGAGAAAGAACACTTGTTTCTTTACTGAACACGCAGGATGCAGCATTGGAAGTGGAGTCTAACATATTGGCCTCCAATAGATTGAAGAAGGAAACAGCTTAGCAGATGTATGACATAAAAGGAAAGAAGGAAGTAGCTCCCAGAGGTTCAGCATCTCATTCTGCAGAAGGGAAAATTGATGAGATGACCAAGTTGGTGAAGATTTTGACTGCAAAATTAAATAAGTTAGAACTAGAAAGAAATTCCGGCAATCCTGTTCAAGAAGGTGAAAGAAACCCTAACAATCAAAACCAACTCAGAAGACAATTTGCTCCTCGTTTCATACCTAGAGAACGAAGGAATAATGATATTCAGCTAGAGAGGAAAGAGATTGAGGATCAAAGGGTACCTCCGCCTCTTCAGAATAATGTTGTTGATGAAGAAGAGATAGATGAAGAAGTGTTGTTTGAAGACACATGTCAAGATATGAACTATTTTGGAGAAAGGTTGACAGAAGGTTTTGTCACTGAAGGAGGGTTTTTAAATGCAGAATATTATGATGCTGATATTTTTGAAACAGAGGATGATTTAAGTCTGAAAATGACAGATGTAACTGTTGATGTCTGTCAAAATGAACTCAAGAAGACTGTAAATTTAAGGTCAGGCCCAAAACAAGTAGTACAAAACCCAAAGAAGAAGGTAGTTGTACCTGCTAAGCAGCAATCTGATCCTGTGTCAGAGAAAAAACAAATTCCAGAAAAGCAAAAGAAGAACATGGAGGTTGAAGAGGTAAATAAAATTGTGTAAAGTTTTAATCTGGAAAATGAATTAGGCAAGTTAAAGATTCTTATGCCTTTAACTGAACTAATGAAAAATCCTTCTTATAAAGAATCAGTTCTTAAAATGATTAATTCAACGAACAATCAGCCTATTTATGATACAATGAATTTGCAAGAAGAAAATCCTAATATTTTTATTGGATCAGCCTTGGCTGAAAAAATTGAGAATGAAGCAAGTGCTTCACCTCCATTTTACATTACTCTGACAGTCCATGAACAAATGATACATAATTGTTTGTTAGATTCAGGAGCATCACACAATTTAATGCCGAAGGCTGTTATGGAGGCTTTAGGTCTGAGTATAACCAAACCCTATCATGACCTGTATGCATTTGATTCACGAGCTGTAAAGTGTTTAGGTGTGATTAAAGACATGGTTGTCAGTTTGGCTCAATTACCGATGAAAAGTGTAATCATGGATGTGGTGGTAGCTGATATCACACCTAAATTTGGGTTACTTCTCTTTAGGTCCTAGGCAAAGAAAGTTGGTGGAACCTTACAAATGGATTTATCCTATGCTACTATTCCTGTGTTTGGAGGAGAAAATAGAAGATTGTACAGAGAACTTCAGTTTGCCTATATTGTGACAGATGACAAGAACCCTACCAACCATCCTCTGTATGTTGTTGATAAAGATTTGGGTACTTGCATGTTACATTTTAGTGATGATGACTATGCTATTGGTTTGTTACAGGTTGAAAAGGAATAGCCAGTAAAATGCAGCAAGGAACAGGAGGATGAGCTTTGGCAATTATACTTTGATGGATCCTCTTGCAAAGAAGGTGCTAGAGCAGGGGTTCTTCTCATATCCCCTGGGGGTGAAACAGTAAAGCTGATGTATAAATTAGAATTCATTACTACAAACAATACTCCAGAATATGAAGATTTGTTGTTAGGATCGAAGGCTGCAAAAGATTTGGGCATTCAACAGATTTCTGCATATGGCGACTCCGAATTAGTTGTTTAGCAGGTGAGGAACAACTATCAAGTGAAATAGGATTTGCTGAAAGTCTATCGAAATGAGGTATGGGATATGGTTGAGAATTATTTTGTAGCCTTTAATATTACCTATATTCCAAGAGACCATAATCAGACTGCAGATTCATTGGCCTTGGCTGCTACACACTTTAGAATTCCCAAGACTACACAGTTGAGGTATCCTATTGAGGTTAGGTATAGATCATCTGTACCTGATAATGTAAAGCAGTGGAGAGTGTTTGAAGATGACATTGAAATTAAAATATTTTTGGAGCTTACACATGAGTTTTCTAATTCCTTGATTGATCAAGAGGATAATAACGAGGATGGAAAGGTGGAGGAGATTGCTGAAGATGAAATAGCTGGACACAAAATCATTGAACTAAAGAGTAATTTCATCCCAAAAGGTTTGGTACCTTTAGAAAGGATATTTTCGAAAGATGATACACCCCTAAAACCTGTTGTACAGTCTTCTGAAGAAAATGTGGTGGATTGTAGCATTGGCTCTGCAGAACACCCTAAAATGGTAAAAATTTCGAAAGCACTTACAGCTGAACAGAGAAATAGGTATATAAAATTGTTAAAGGAGCATGTTGATGTCTTTGCATGGTCTTATGAAGAATTGAGAATGTATGATACTGGAATTATACAACATAAAGTCCCTTTAAAACCGAATGTTAAACCTTTTCGTCAGAAATTAAGGAGGATTAATCCAGCCTTGTTTCCTATTATTGAAAAAGAAGTGAAGAAGTTATTGGATGCCAAGATCATAGTTCCTCTCAGGTACTCTTCATGGGTGGCTAATCTAGTTCCTGTTAGAAAAAAGAACGGAGAAATCAGACTATGTGTTGACTTTAGGAATTTGAACAGATCATCACTAAAGGATAACTATCCTCTGCCTAAAATTGAACAAATATTGCAGAAGGTTGTTGGGGCACAGAGAATTTTTATGGTTGATGGTTTCTCAGGATACAATCAGATTTCTATGCATCCTGATGATAAGGAGAAAACAACTTTTACTACTCCATGGGGAACTTTCATGTATGATAAAATGCCTTTTGGTTTAATGAACGCTGGAGCAACTTTTCAGAGAGCCATGGATATAGCTTTTGTTGGGGAAAAGGACAAGTTCGTGGTAATTTACTTAGATGATATTACTGTATTTTCACAATCAGATGATGAACATTTAAAACATTTGAAGCTGACTTTCTTGAAATGTAGAAAATTTGGCTTGTCTTTGAATCCAAAGAAGTCACATTTTGCTGTACAGGAAGGCAAATTACTGGGTCATTTAGTTTCTGTTGATGGTATAAGGATTGACCCCGAAAGGGTGAAAGCAATATTGAAGATAATTCTGCCAAGAAGTAAAAAGGATGTCTAATCTTTCATCGATAAAATCAATTTTCTGCGTTGGTTTATACCAAACTTTGCTGAGATTATCAAGCAGATTACAGCTATGTTAAAAAAGGATCAAGAAGTCAAGTGGACCACTGAAGCGAAGAATGCATTTGAAAAAATCAAAATGGCTCTTACTGAAGCCCCTGTATTAGTAAGTCCAGATTTCACCAGAGAATTTCTAACATCTCATTTGCATCTGAGGATACACTGGCAGTTGTTCTGTTGCAAAAGAATAAGGATGGTCTGGAGCAACCTATTGCATTCTTCAGCAAAACTCTCAGAGATTCTGAATTAAAATACAGTATCTTAGAAAAACAGGCCTATGTTTTGGTGAAAGCTTTAAATTTTTTTAGAATCTATGTTTTGCATTTGAAAGTTATTTCATATGTGCCTAATGCTGCTGTAAAAGATGTTTTGACACAGCCTGACAGTGAGGGGAAAAGAGGCAAGTGGATTGCTAAAATCATGGAGTATGATGTAAAAATCAGACCTACCAAACTAGTCAAGGGACGAGGTTTAGCCAAGCTGCTGGCTGAATCAAATTGCCAAGCTTTGGGATTGCATGTGATGGCTGAAGAGCTAGCTCAGGAAGAAGATCAAGCAATGTTAGAAAAAGAAAAGATTATGGACTATTATTCAGCATCCACATGGTAAGCAGACATTGTGTATTTTCTGTTGTATTTACAATGTCCTGAGCATTTAGATAGAAAGGTTGCTAGATCTTTGAAGCTAAGAACTACTAAGTATTGTTTAGTGGAAGAGCAGTTATTCTGGAAGGACCCAGGCGGTATTCTACTCAGATGCTTGGATAAATCTGAAATTGAAGGTGTGATTTCCGAATCTCATGAGGGTGCTTGTGGAGGTCACAAGTACTGGAAGGCAACAGCATACAAGATCTTAAGAGCAGGATACTATTGGCCCTCCTTGTTTGCAGATGTATATCAGCAGGTAAGAGCCTATATCCCTTGTCAAAAGTTTGCTGGCAAACAAAAGTTGCTATCATTGCCCTTAAAACCTATTGCAATAAGTGCTCCTTTCCAGCAATGGGGTCTGGACTTTATAGGAGAGATAAGTCCATCTTCCTCAGGACAACATAGGTGGATTTTGACCGCAACTGACTTCTTTACCAAATGGGTGGAAGCTATCCCTACTAGGAATTCCATAGATCAAGTGATTATAAAATTTATTGAAGAAAATATCCTCAATAGTTTTGGGTGTCCTCAGAAAATAGTGACAGATAATGCAAAGGCTTTTAAGTCTACGGCAATGGAATCATTTTGTGAAAAGAATGGTATCTTGTTGAAACATTCAGCTCCTTACTATCCCCAAGGTAATGGTTTAGCTGAGTCCTCAAATAAAAACATCATTCAGAGTATCAGAAAGTTGCTAAAGCATAATATGAGATCATGGGATTCTATGCTGAAGTATGCATTATGGGCTGATAGAATAACAGTCCAATAAGCAATTGGAACTTCTCCTTTCCAATTAGTGTATGGTACAGATGCAGTTTTTCCTGTTTAGTTGGGCATTCCAGTGATGAAAGTTTTTCAGAATTGTCAAGAAGAACCTAATGATATGCAAAATTAAAAACCATTAACACTTCGTGGATGTCACACCATGATTATGCAACACAAAATGTACATTTTGGATACTTGTTAACTATGGGACGATGAAATGATGGCTATGCCAAATCTCCATAAAGATTTCAAAAACCTATTTTGTCTATAATTAGTTTGTGGAGTTATGATTTCACTTGTTATATAATTATGATTTTTATCACTTCGCACATTTTAGATAGTCGAATTATGGTGGTTGTCATGGGTTTAGGGTTTGTTCTCATCTCAATTGAAGCGAGTAAGGGTTTAGTCATGTATGTACATTCATGCACCCCCATTCCCTATGTTTCACCACGCCATATGACCCTCTATTGAAAATCGAACCTATGATTGAGCAGATGGCTCCTTTGAGTCGATTTTAGGTCTTTGGGCCTGAATTATTAGAAGCTGATCCAGAATCCATGGAATTCTTTGGAAAAATTGGTTGGAAACCATTTTTATTTGGATTTAGAGGGCACAACTTGGAGGTAACACAGCAATTTGCTCTCTCCTTTGATGGAAATACCGCTCAGGTGGGGGATTTACAGTTGGTGGTTGATGAAGATTTTATCTCAAAGGCTACTAATCTTCCACGTTCTAGAGAGAGCTGGTTCAAAGGGTCGAAGATAGACAAGAGGAAGTTTCAAAACATTTTCTTCTGCAATTATCTAAGGAAGATTCCCATCTCAAATTTAGTTTTCCTGTCAAATATTTGAAGACTCAGTGGAAGACTCTGTTTCAAATCATCTCCGGGTATATTTCTTGTGACGGTCGTTACTCTCATGTTCAATTGTATCATCTTAGGATTTTAATGGCATTAAAAGGTCTGAAATTGAATTTTCCTTACTTCCTGCTACATAGTTTACAAAAAACGGCTTTGACAGTCTAGCACACAATTGGTAATCCATACCGTAGCCTGTTTCATTACGGCTTGGTTAAAATACTCATTCAATACCAGTCAGCTACAACAAATTGAACCCGAGATGAATTCTTTAATCAAAATGAGTTTGGATTGACTCAATTTTGGCCTACTTGTTTACCTAAAACTTGACCCAAGCGAAGAATATCCTTCCAAGATGATTGGCCTGTAGCTAAGCATCAGGGACTTAATGAGCTTTTCCTGGTAGTTGAAATGGAAGAGTTAGACATGTCTAACCCTCCCAAGCAACCCAAAGAGAATAGTGAAGCAGGGGGGAAAGGTAAACGCTTGTTTTAGGAAGACCCTATTAATTTTACCTTTGAAGATTCACAACCAGATATAACTATAGAAAGGGGGAAAGATGTGATAGGGAAAGAAGAACATGGATTTGTGTGTAAAACTACTGAACCTGTTATAGGAAA
Source organism: Pseudotsuga menziesii (assembly GCA_001517045.1). NCBI lineage: Eukaryota > Viridiplantae > Streptophyta > Pinopsida > Pinales > Pinaceae > Pseudotsuga > Pseudotsuga menziesii. The sequence goes on along the minus strand of LPNX011165676.1, from coordinate 265,718 downwards.
ATCTGAAATAGTAAATCATTGATTTACTAGAAGTATGGCAAATCTTTATGTCCCGAAAACTATGGAACAGAACGATGAACTTGTTTATGTTGAAGTCTGCAGTGATCCTGAAGATGTGTCTCCTCCTCATAAAACTCCTTTGAGTAATTATGAAAATGAATAGAGTAGTAATCATGGTAATTCTTGCATGTCTCCTGAAAGGGTGCTTGTTGGTAAGTCATATTATGTAGAACAACTCAAATAGGATATTCAAGGTAAGCCATCGTTGAATCATGAACATTCCCAGGATGACACTTTAGAAGCCATCAAACAATATATTAAACCTCCTCTGGAACATAAAGTTGATCAGTTAGAGAGTAAATTAAGAGAAGCGAAGGAAGCAGGAAACAACTTGAGAACTGAATTACATCAACAACAAAAATGAATTGTTAATGTGGGTCAATAGAAGGCAACAAATGAAAACTAAGAAAGATAAATACAAATCGATGAAAAAGTGCTAACTGTCTAATGACAAACTTCTCAAGCATAACGAATACTGTGAAAATAAGATTTTGAAGCTTAAGGCCAGGTTATCATAAGCTAGGAGGATGGCTCACGTGACTTAGTCTTTGTTAACCAATTTTTGATAAGTTTATCTATATAGGTAAATTGGTTTATTAACTCTTCAATTTCAATTTTATAGACACCCCTGTAGAATCAGAGATTCTACACGAGTGTCATTATTATTATTTTTTTCATTTATTCGCTCATAATTACGATATCAATAAGGATTTTCCATGTGGCTTAGGTACCCTATTTTTCAGTGTTCTTGTTGCAAATCATCAATTTTCTCTGAGCGACATGCACTATTTCCTGATGTATTTTTATTCGGTGGAGCACTAATAGGTGGGCAGTTACTCTTGTGGCTTCAGAGGATACTCGCAATTGTTAGGTGCCTCTTTTGAGTAATTGTTAGACTCTCTCATCTACAGAGTGAATCTAGGAGTTTTCTTGTTTTATCTTAACAACTGTTGAGAAATAAACCTTTCTATTTTTGTAAATTGATACTGAGAAATCTCCAAATAGTTATTGATCTTCGTGTATATAAGACAAAATCATTTTCTTAAAAAGGGATGGGAGTACAAATGAGAAAACATATACTAAAATTTTAATATTACACTCATGGATATTCTGAAGAATTTTTTCTTCTATGTATGTCTTTGAAGCTTCAGTTTCAAACTAGTATCATTTGTGATAGCTTTGAAATTTATCTTATATACATATTTTGTATGTAACTTTCTCTGTTTACTTATATATGATCATGCTGTGTTGTGGTTTATTTATATTTTATAAATAATTGCTCCAATCATTAGTTATTTCTATTTTTGATATTCATATCATATTATTCCTCCTGTTAAAGTTTCCTTGATAGGATTGATGATGTGATATATCCTATTCATTTGCTAATGAATTAAAATATTTATATGTTCATAAATATTTTGAAATTATTAGTGAATTATTATTAAAATCAAATGTTTGGAATTGCTAAAACGTTAATAATCTTTGATGATTGTGATCTTAGAATAGTGAAATGATTTATTATTTCACTTCTTTTATCATAAAATTTTGTGAATCGGGGGAATGACATAATTTTAACTCTGATAAATTGTTTTTCTTAGTTAAAGTTATTTTACTCCTTGATATTTATATCATCAAAAGATTTTTAACTTAGTCATATAAATTTGCTCTCAGCTGAGATCAATTGAAGTAGTTAATTTGCATTTAGATTTCTTGTAGTTTTCATTCTTAGTTAATTTTAATAGTTGTTAAATAGGGCATAAATTAAGTTAGTTGTTAAAATGTTTGGTTAAATTATTATTTCAAAACCCAAAACAAAAATAGAAAGATAACAAAGACTCTCTCATAAAGAGAGCAGAATTATGTTAACATTTAAATCAAGTGAAAATAATTAGGAAAAATTGCATAGCTCATAGATAGATTAATTTAGATTAACATTTAACTTGGGAATTACTTTTTCTGAGTTCAAGTGATTGTATTCTTCCTAAGAAGAGTGAAAATTCATAAGGTAACAAGACCCTAACCTATGAAAATTAATCATACTAAACATACTAGGGGTTGTTGTAAGCACGGTGTGTGGATTAATTTTCCTTAGTTGGCCTCATCCAAAAAATCTGGCCAAAAAATGGTGGTAGAAGGAGGGCCTACAAATGATTGATGGCTAAAAATAAAAAATCAACTAGTCAAATCCCTCATTACAACTTGAAGGTAGTAGTTATCCATTTATAGACACTGTAAGGAGAATTCTTGAACGAGATCATAATACATCTCCTTTCACTCCCGAATAGAATACTCGAACCTTAGAAGAGTCACCTTGCATACTCACTAGGGCTTATGCTCATCAGCTTGGTCTAACACCTATAGATTACGGTTTACCTAGACAACAACGACATAATACTCAGTTGACTGCAATATATCAAGATTCAGTAGAAACTAATATTTCACAATCAGGGACTCCAAGTTAGCAAACTAGAAGTCTCCATAGGGAAACCACTTGAACAAACATTGTTAGAAGTTTGATTCCTGTAGGCGGTTTTCGTAAACCACCCTCTCCTCCAGAATCACCACTTGATAGTCCAAGGTCATCTAATCATAGTAGTTCTTTGGATTTTGAAGAAACTAATATGGTTGGAGTAGCACCTGGTGGAGGAGGAAATCCACCTAACCCTTCACCGAATCCACCTTTACCATGGCTCAGAACAAGTGTTGTAGCAGTTCCAGGTGTTCAACACCCTTTTCCCAAGCATCCGGATAAACTTCTTCCAAATTTTAATCCTCATAACAAAGAACTAGTAGAGGTTCATGTTGATAAGTTTATATTGGCTGTCCAAACAATGAATGTACAACATGTGGAAGTGGTTTGTCATCTCTTTCCTCTAACTTTTGAAGGAATATCATCAACTTGGTATTTCTCTTTGGTTTAGGGGTCAATAACAAATTGGATTGATTTTAGTAAAGCCTTCATCGACAAGTTCGGGGATGATAAAACACCTGTAGTCTTGGCTCTTGAGTTATCTCTAATAATAATATAAAATAAATAAAGAATTAAATATTTTAACCAGAGATATCTCATGTTAAAGAATAAAATACCAATAGCCTCTCAACCACCTGAAGATTATCATCATAGAAAACTATGCTCCAGCATTACCAAAATACTTGGGCATGTTTGTTAGGCGGGCTAGTAAATCCACACTTGTAGAAACTTTTGAAGAAGCCATAAAAGTCGAAAAAAAATCTTTGGCATACGAAGAAAAAAACTAGGAAAGTTGATACCTTTCCTAGGAAAAAAAAAGGAAGACCGAATCCAGATAAAGATTAAGCGTTTGATGTTGAACAACTTCAAAATGCATTTAGAGCTTTGACAAATGAAGTTGTCGGGTTAAAAAATAATTCAGAATCATCTTTTTCCAGAGGTTATTTTAGATATCAGTTTAGACAAAATACTGCTAATAGTTCCTCAAATCCTCCTCCAAATGTAGTAGTCAATGAGGAAATTTTTTATACTAATGTGCAGTCTTATTTATACCTAAGTCTTCTACGAATTAAACAATTGTTGAACAAGAAGAAGAAGAAAATTCTGATAATGAAGATGATTCACAAGAACCACAATAATTCGTTGGTCATTTTTGGGACAGTTTGATAAAAGATGTTGAAAGCAAATCTCCTCATGTAGGTCAACATACTTATAACACAAGAAGTAAATCTTCAATAGGTTTAGCTGGAGCTTCAAGTTCAAAACCTGCTAAAGGAAATAATACTCCTCAACGTATTAAACAATCTATTCAAAATCTACCAAAATTAGATTTGCAGTACGATATAATTGAAGATTTAAAGAAATTGCGTGCAAACATTAGTATGTATGATTTACTGTAGATTTACCCAACGCCTAATGGGCCTATTGTTACCCCTGCAATGAGTTTTGTGATTCCTAATAATCACAATAATGCAGCTGCTAATAATAATTTAAACAACGATTTAATTCCAAATGGTAAAAGAAAAGAAGTAGCTGATAAGACTTCATTGATAGGAAAAAACTCAAAGTTCACAACCCCTCCATTTCTTACATTCGATATTTTTAACAGAAACATTCATAATTATATGGTCGCTTCCGGTGTATCATCTAATGTCATGCCTTTATCGGTATGCAGAAGGTTGAATGCAAAATTTACTCTTTGTGAAACACAAATTACACAGTTAGATCTCTGTAATGAAAAAGTGTTAGGAGAAATGAAGGGTGTTTTAATCAATCTTGATAGTAATCCCTCAATTTAGATTATAGATATTGTAGTTGTTGATATTCCTGATGCATATGGATTATTTTTAAGTAGAGAGTGGTTTCAAGTTTTAAATGGTTTCTTTGCAATGGATTGGTCAACTTTGTGGTTGCCCAAAAATGGTAAGTCCAATCAAATTAAAATAAGCAAAGAAATATATTTTTTTCCAGAAGAAAAAAAGCAGTTCCTTGATATTCATTAGAATCAAAGGTAACGAGATACACATCAATGATACTAAGTATCATATCTAGTCAAAACCCACAAACAGTGGTCAAAACCCACAAACAGAGCACAATACTCATAAACAGAGCTAAGTAAACTGAGCAACCAGTCTCCCAACCAAAGAAAAAATACCACAATTAATGCTCAACACCCTGAGCAACCAAAACACAAGTTCCCAAACAAAGTAAGCACTGGATCATGTACAAACTGCTCCAAAGGAGCAAAAGAAACACAAGTATAGCGGTTAGGGTTGGAACCCTAATCGGCTGATACATAGAGAGATATATTTAATACATACAGTGACAGAACTACATGATCCTAATGAACCAGTTATTTTTTCTGATTCAATATTGGGAAATTATATGTATGAGATTGACTTTGGAAATTTTAAACCTAAAAAATCTCCTTTTTCTAATTAAAGTCAGCAATAAGAAATTTTGAATGTAGTCCATATTCAACCTGATTATTTGTCTAAAAATGTTGTAAATAATATAGATAATCATGATCATGTACATATTATAGAAAGTAAAGTAATTGCAGATAGTTTGACTTGGACTTTATATTTTGATGGGTCAAAGTCCAAAGAAGGAGTTGGCGCTGGTTGCATTTTGATTGATCCTAATGGAAATAAAATTTGTATAGCATGTAGATTAGAATTTGAATGTACAAATAATATTGTAGAAGATGAAGTATTGATTGAAGGTTTGAAGAAGGCAATAGATTTGGACATTAAAGTGTTGGTTGCCTACGGTGATTCAGAAATTATCGTTCGTCAGGTACGTAATTCAATCCACTGTATTTCATAACATTTGCAAAATTATCAATCAGAGGTATGGAATCTCATTTCTTATTTTGAAGCATTTAATATTAATTCCATTCCTAGATTTCAAAACCAGGAAGCAGATTTATCAACAAAAGTAGCTTCAAAATTAGTTCCAACTCAAAAAATTTCACCTAATTTATTTTTCAGTTGAATTACTTTTTAGGCCATCTATTCTTGATAATATTGTTAACTGGCGTATTTTTTATGACGACATGGAGATATTAAATTTTTTAACAAATGAAGATACTTAGGATGCAACAATTAATGAAATCACTCATGACGAAAACTTACGCGATTTTACGGTCGGTAATACATGATCATTGTTCAGTAGAAAAGGTTGTGGATGAGGTAAAATCTCTTCCTATTTCTGTTGTGAGATTAGAAATTTTTTTACGATCTTCAAGATAAATTCAAATCAGTTCCAAATTATGAGACTAATAGTTCATGTTTATCATACGAAACTGTAAATTTAGGAACATAAGATAATCCTCAAACATTTAACTTAGGAACAGAATGCACTCCTTTAGAGAAATCGGTATTTATTAACTTATTCAGTGAATATAAAGATGTGTTTGCATGGACATACGATTATCTCAATACTTTTAACCCACAAGTTATGCAACACATGATTCCAATGAAACAAGCCTCAAAACCTTTTCATCAAAAACATAGGAAGATGCATCCAACTCTAGAACCAACGGTTAAAAAAGAATTGATTAATCTTTTAAATACTAAGATCATCTTTCCAACTAGGCATACTCAATGGGTAGCTAACCTAGTTCCAATTAGGAAGAAGAACGGTGACATTAGACTATGTGTCGATTTTTGAAATCTTAATAAATCCTTTGGAAAAAGACAATTACCCAGTTCCTCCCATGGAACAGATTCTTCAGAAAGTCTCTGGTTCTGAGATGCTATCACTTCTTGATGGTTTCTCAAGATATAACCAAATTTTGGTTTCCTCAAATGATCAACTTAAAATAGCATTCAGAACCCCATGGGGAACTTACGCTTATGGAAAAATGACCATTGGTTTGATTAATGTTGGAGCTACTTTCCAAAGAGCAATCGATAATGCTTTCAGAGGACTGATTAATTATTCGGTAGTCGTCTATTTAGATCATGTGACGGTATTTTATAAACATCGACTTGATCACATTTTTCATCTTAGAAAAGTATTTGAGTGTTGTAGAAGGTATGGGGTTTCCCTTAATCCTAAAAAAACCATATTTGTTGTAACACAAGGCATTCTTTTAGGTTGTGTGGTTTGAAAACATAGAATTATGATCAATCATGATCGAACCCAGGCTACATCTAAAATCACTTTTCCTTCTAGCAAAAAGGCCATGCAATCTTTCTTGGGTAAAATAAATTTTGTTAAAAGATTTGTTCCTAGTATTTCAGAAATTGTGAGCCCTTTACATAACATTATTAAAAAATATGTTGTTTTCAATTGGGAAAAAAATGAAAAGGAGTATTTAAAAAGAATTTTAGAAGCTATTTTGGAAGCTCCTAGTCTTTTAAGCCCCGGTTTTAATAAGGATTTCATAATGTATACTTTTACGAAGTACCGATATCCTTTATGAGTTCAAACTTTAAAGGAGCTTAGTTGAATTATCATGAGGTCGATAAATGAAATTTTGTTGTTTTAAGGCCATTAAAACCTTTTGTCCTTATCTTCTAAAATCTATAACTAAAGTTATTGTTCCATTTCCTGCAGTAAGGAACTTGTTGGGTCAAAGATATCTAGGTGAAAAAAGAGCTCCGTGGATGACAACTCTCCAAGAATATGATCTATAAATTAAACCCTCCACAGTAATAAAAGGACAAGGCCTCTGTAAACTTGTTGTTGAAGCCGCTCATTTACCAAATAGTAATTCTGAAATCAACATTGACGAAGTGTTGCTTAATAGGGAAATATAGTTTTATCCTCCTCCTCAAGAGTCTTGGCACTCTAACTTAAGGACTTTTCTGGAAACAAGAACTGCTCCAGATCATTTAGAACCAAGAAAAAGAAGAGTGATTAGATTAAAAGCAGTTGCTTATCAATTGATTAATAATATTCTTTTTAGGAAAAATTCAAATGGTGTATTGTTACATTGTCTAGATAAATATGAAACTGAGACAATCTTGAAAGAATTACATTCTAGTTCTTCAGGTGGCTATTACGGAGGAGAAACTATTGCTCATAAGATTCTTAGAGAAGGTTATTATTGGCCCACACTATTTCGAGATTCTTATGCATTTTGTTAGGAAGTGTCAGGATTGTCAGACTTTCGCAGGTAGGCTTAAAAAACCTGCCTTTCCTTTACAACCAGTTGTGGTAGAAAGACCTTTTCAACAATGGGGACTCGACATAATAGGTCCAATTAATCCACCTTTTTTGCAACATAAATATATTCTCACCGCAATGGATTATTTCACCCGATGGGCTAAAGTTATTGTTATAGTGGCTTTCACCACACTAGGTGAATCACACATTGTATGGCCTTCCCCTGTGCCGCTGCAGACTCATTAGCCCCTATGGACCACTTTTTGTCTTTTGATGTATCCTTGACCATCCCTAAAAACATAAGAAAAGTGATATACGCGGCTTTTTCCCCGATAACCGCGTACACACGCGGATATTCCATCTATAGTCGTATACATCGGGATGTGTACATAATCCAAATACTTTTGGAGCGTTCCTTGACTTGGATCCGACTCATATGACTCCTGGCCTTCCATATGCCTTGAGATTGCACGGATTCGACCTTTCAGTATCCCTTTGAAAAGCTATATAAGGAACCCATTGAGACATTGAAAGCATAAGAGAGAATTGAGAGTAACGAAACTATAGTCCATTGTTGCCAGAACTTATGCTTGAGTCTGCATCCCTTTGTCCCTTGGAGCACAGTTGTGTTCTTCCCAAGCTTGCCTTTTGCTAGTAAGCTTGTTATTG
>LPNX011165676.1:219650-256927 GCA_001517045.1 Pseudotsuga menziesii | reverse complement strand
TGGGAAGAACACAACAGTGCTCCAAGGGACAAAGGGATGCAGACTCAAGCATAAGTTGTGGCAACAATGGACTATAGTTTCGTTACTCTCAATTCTCTCTTGTCTATAGTTTCGTTACTCTGCATGGAATTTCTCTCCTGATTTTTTTGGTCTTTTTCAGTTATTTGAAAAGCTTGAAAAAAGAATAAACTAGCTTTATAGTTACAAACTAGGAGGAGACGAGTGTCATGAGGGCAAACAAACTAGTTCCAAGCAGTGGAACATACCTATGCTCAATGCAATGATACATGTGTAGGATATCGATACTCTAGGGAAAATCCCCTCCCGGTAAAAAGGGAATCAAGCTGCGAAGGATATAAAGAAAGGCTCTGCATGGCTAGACATGAGACAAGCTCGGGCTATATGGCTGAAACGCAATGTCAGGGGAGCCTGCATAAAGCTCAATAAGACAGGCAAAGCTTATGATAATGCATCCACAACTTGATACAAGGGAGTCCGGGGGATCATGGCCAGCATAAGATCAAGAGGAGTATGAGGCTCTTGCTAAATGTCATGGCAATACTATACAACGGACTCCCACACCCTAAAGGGGGAAACATCGGCATGGGCACCAAATGAAAATAAGGCGCTAACTAGGGTACCCATGTAAGGTGAGGCTCTACCACTCATATCATGCCACTTCTATAGCAGCAAGAAGGTTCCGTGACATAATAGAGTGGGTTCGTACCTAAGGATATAGTGACATGGTCATAAGGTCATGCAAAATGCAAACGGTGGTGAACCTAACCTATATGCCAGTGTAGACGTTATACCTGAGATCAGTACGAACGGGTCAATCCAAAGGCTGAAACGGCGCTGAAAACGGTCTTCTACATCACAAATTAGGTCAGAAACGGTCCAAAATGGTTAGAAATGGTCAAAACTATAGTAAAGGGGGTAAAAATTTTCAAATATTTGAAATTTTTTCTATAAATAGTAAAAAATAGAAATCATTTGGAACTTTTACCCATTGGAGCTCTGATTTTCAACTGCAAATTCCAGGAGATCCAGCCGGCGGAATTCACAACCGTTTCTTCCAGGTATTTACTCATGTTCTCTGCTTGCATTTCAATATAATTTTTACAAGTTTTCATGGTCAAATGAGTTTTTTAAGGCCAATCTTACATGAGCGTTGTGGCCCATGCGGGTATCGAAGCTTTTTCCGCGTATAGGGCTGGATATACGCGGAAAAGGGGCTAGAAACCGCGTACATACACGACTGTTTGCAAAACAGCCGCATATGACACCGTGCAAAAGGATTTACAAGAATCTAATGGACATTTCGTCAATTTCTCATGCAGGATGGTGCTAGAGTGGTGAGAACGCGAGCATGGTGAAGTAGAGGAAGTAGTAAGGGCTGACAGAATGGCTTAAGAAGATCTAAGAAGATGTGGACTCTACAAGTTTTGGTGCCTAGGTGGCTTGAGGGCCAAACCAGGACTGCTACAGATGCTGGTAGACTATTGGGATCCAGACTCAGAGTCCTTCCGGATAGACGGCATGTCCCTCACCATTGAGGTGGAGGATATCTACTTTATCACAGGTCTATCTAGACAAGGGGAGATGGTGAACCTTCGTGCCCGAGGAGGGCCAGGTCATGGGCTTACTATCGATGAGTACATAGCTGTTTACTGCTACCCAGAGACTGAGAAGGTGGGGAGCCAAGTTCCCACCGACGCTATACAGGTGCTGGGCCTAAAGGCCATACTACTGACGTTGGGCAGGATAGCAGGCTTAGCATCACTCCGTCGGGCCTCTCGGCCACTGATGTTCTATGCGGTGGAGTGTATGACATCGACCATCTACGACTGGAGTACTTCACTACTGAGCATCATGAAACATCAGCTCAGTGAGTGCAAGGCAGGTAGGATATGAAACTTCGGGTTCAGCAGCATTTATTCTGGGATTGGAGTCTAGAGTCATTTTGAGTGCCTTGAGACTTGAAGTCATCAGTGGTAGGTTCTCTCGCCATCGACAGTTTTGGGAATACATCAATGTCCCCTGATCGATGGATTCTCTCAAGTGTTCGACCTCAACACATTTATTCACACTTGTTAGTTTGCACTCTAGTACCTTGATTCCCATTTTCATTATTGGTGGGTGATCTCGCGTCTGTTAACGGTATACATCAATGACCGGTAATCAGACGATGGACTACTATGTTCGACCTCGACACCTCTATTCGCATAGTAGGACATGTACTTGTAGCGGTGTGTGTAGAAGACCTTCCAGATTGGTGGCATCCACTATATGCTCCCTCCTTGATCGTGCCAGTGTTCATGAGATTTCAGCTCTCGTGACTTGTTCCAGTATATGTCAGACATTTCCAGCCACTATGGAGATCTTGATCTATTATATATCCTCAGCCTTTGTGGAGATCATGGTCCTTTGTATATCTTCATCATGGAGATTCTGATCTATGTATATTGTACGTGGAGATGACCACATATGTGTTATCATGTTTCATGCCTATTCATGGCCATTGTACTCTTATGTATCTAGGACTGCTATATGTATTTGCAGAGTTGTATTATTGTACTATGCTGATTGGGTGGTTGGTCTTCCATTTGGGTACATTCATCACTTCACTTATGGGATGGACTTATAATGTATTTCGGCCATCGTATAACCCCTTTGATCTCATACATTAGGGGGCATCTGTTATAGCGGATTTCACCACACTAGGTGAATCACACATTATATGGCCTTCCCCTGTCCCGCTGTAGACTCATTAGCCCCTATGGACCACTTTTTGTCTTTTGATGTATCCTTGACCATCCCTAAAAACATAAGAAAAGTGATATACGCGGTTTTTCCCCGATAACCGCGTACACACGCGGATATTCCATCTATAGTCGTGTACATCGGGATGTGTACATAATCCAAATACTTTTGGAGTGTTCCTTGACTTGGATCCGACTCATATGACTCCTGGCCTTCCATATGCCATGAGATCGCACGGATTCGACCTTTCAGTATCCCTTTGAAAAGCTATATAAGGAACCCATTGAGACATTGAAAGCATAAGAGAGAATTGAGAGTAACGAAACTATAGTCCATTGTTGCCAGAACTTATGCTTGTGTCTGCATCCCTTTGTCCCTTGGAGCACTGTTGTGTTCTTCCCAAGCTTGCCTTTTGCTAGTAAGCTTGCTATCGAAGTGATGGAGGATTGAGGCGGTGGAGGCCCAAGTGGGGGATTCAGTTTCTCCGGTTCATAGACGTGCCGTCCGAGGTTGTCACTTGTAATCTCTCATTCATATTAATAGAAATATATTTTCCTGTCCAGTAATGTGTATTTGAATGAATATTGTATCCATTGGAATATGTCAAATGCTTATACATTATTGATTATATATGCTAGAATAGATCTAACACCATGAAATATAGTATGCTTGTACTGTTTACTTGTTGTTGAGGACGTGCTATAACAATTAAAGCTCAAGATTGGAAAGCTCAACGGGGATCTACTTCAACCGTCCGGAATAAGGTACGAGGTTCGATCCTTTAGTGTTAGATGTTTTTATTTCTATTGCATATTGGGAAAGATTGATTTCTGGAGTCTAGCTGTCTGTTGTGGTACCCCAAGCCATAGGAATTTCTCTCCGTGACACCTATACCTTTGCATGTAGTAAACACTAGTCAATTTATTCAATTTTTATAATATTTAATTATTACTCATTTTGGCATTCTTGATTCACTCATCTTTGATAATGCCTCTTATTTTTCTTCGATTGAGTTAACCCAATTTGCTTTGGAAAGAGGTATAGGAATCAAGTATTCTGCAAATTATTACCCTCGAGGTAATGGTTTAGCATAATCAAGCAACAAAAATTTGTTAAAGATTCTAAAGAAAATTATTGCTACACATAACTGCAATTGGCATACAGCATTGTTTAATGCTCTTTGGGCAGACAGAGTCACCCCTAAAGCTTCAATAGGAATTCACCTTTCTTCCTTATTTATGGTACTGAAGCCATCTTACCTCCTAATCTGTTTTTACCTTCTTTACAAATAGCTCAATCTGTTCAAGATGAGAACTCCTCAGCTATGGAAAGAAGGATTAACACTCTGTTAAAACTGGAAGAAGATAGAGAAAGGTCTAAACAACATCTTATAAAACATCAGCAAATTGTAAAGACCTGGTTTGAACAGACCTCAATTTCAAATAGAGATTTACAAGTCGATGATTTGGTCTTAAAATGGGATAAATCCCATGAGGATAAGGGAGAGCATACAAAATTTCAGCATCTTTGGTTAGGTCCTTTTGTCATCTCTGAGAAATTAGGTCCCAACACTTATCAATTACAAACTTTGGAAGGTTTGTCTGAAAGGTTTTATCATTTTTCAATTAAAGATCAAAACAAAATGATAAAATAAAGTAATAAATGGAACTGACTTGAAATATTTTTCAGAGAAGTTAAGTATAACATCTTTTCCCGATGACTTATTTTTAGTAAGTATTTTGTTTTGATAGGGAAATTTATTAAGCTCATCTTTATTTACATAGAGAAGGAAAATCCAAAATGTACGCGCAGACATAAATTAAAATATGGTTCTAGCTAGATTGAGTAGTTCTGATTGTTTTGAGTATATCATAAAGATTATTTTGCACAATGGTTTTAAATTATTTAAACAGAGCTAACTGGTTTGCCCTGGTTTGTCGCCATTTGTTGACAAGCAACAACCTCCTCCAATTTTATTTTAGTTTTTTTTAATAAAATTGAACAGTTTGCTTCTTTAATCAATTCTTCAAATTATTAAAGAGTGCCTTTAGAATCTTGGATTCTGAAGGTACTCTCCATTAGGGAAGATTTACTAATCAAGTTTGGATCCTTAAAATAATTTGGATTTGAGTTGGCTAAGATATCGTCTATGCGATTAGTTCATTTAGCAGTAGTTAAAATTAAGTTTATATATAATCAAATTTTCATTTATTAATATTCTGATTATATATGTTGTTTAAGATATTTGATTTACAGCTTGTTAAAATTATCCTTTCATCAAATTGAATTGGCTTATCCAATCTCTCATCTTCCAGATGAATTTTTCGAAGTTCTATTAAGAATTTTTGGTTTATAATATTCGACTAGGTATTCATGAGTGATTTTTAATGTTTTTATATCATTTGGGGTTAATAATATAGTTTCATTGCATATTAAATGTTATAGCCCTAACAAATATATTTTAATAATAAAAAACATTACACATATTTAAAAATTGAGTCTATGCATTTGCAAATAAATAAAACCATAGGTTTAACCTTAATTCGGTTTCCCTTGTTGAATCATCCGGTAGCTATGATGAATAATTATGCAAAATTAAAAACCATTAACACTTCCTGGTTGTCATACCATGATTATGCAACACAAATTGTACGTTTTGGACACTTGTTAACTATGGGACAATGAAATGATGGTTATGCCAAATCTCGATAAAGATTTTGAAAACCTATTATGGCTATAATTTATCTGTGGAGTTATGATTTCACTTGTTATATCATTATGATTTTTATTACTTTGCACATTTTAGACAGTCGAATTATGGTGGTTGTCATGAGTTTAGGGTTTGTTCTCATCTCAACTGAAGCGAGTAAGGGTTTAGTCATGTTTGTACATTCATGCATCCCCGTTTCCTCTATTTTCACCACTCCATATGACCCTTTGTTAAAAGTCGAACCCGTCATTGAGCAGATGGCTCCTTTGAGTCGATTTGAGGTCTCTCGTCCTGAATTATTAGAAGTTGATCCATAATCCATGGCATTGTTTGGAAAAATTGGTTGGAAACCATTTTTATTTGGATTCAGTGGGCACAACGTGGAGGTATACTGACAATTTGCTCTCTCCTTTGATGGGAATATCGCTCAGGTGGGGGGTTTACAGTTGGTGGTTGATGAAGATTTTATCTCAAACGCTACTAATCTTCCACATTCTGGAGAGCGTTGGTACAAAGGGTCGAAGATAGACAAGAGGAAGTTTAAACATTTTATCTTGCCATTATCTAAGGAAGATTCCCATCTCAAATTTAGTTTTCTTGTCAAATATTTGAAGACTCGATGTCAGACTTCCTTTCAAATCATCTCCAGGTGTATTTCTTGTGACGGTCATTGCTCGCATGTTCAATTGTATGATCTTAGGATTTTAATGGCATTAAAAGGTCTGAAATTGAATTTGCCTTACTTCCTGCTACATAGTTTACATAAAATGGTTGTGACAGTCCAATACACAATTGGTAATCTAGACCGTAGACTGTTTCATTATGGCTTAATTAAAATACTCATTCAATACTAGTTAGCTACAGCAAATCGAACCTGGGATGAATTCTTGGATCAAACTGAGTTTGGATTGACTCAATTTTGGCCTACTTGTTTACCTAAAACTCGACCCAAGAGTAGAAGATCCTTCCAAGATGATTGTCCTGTAGCTAAGTATGAGGGACTTAATGAGCTTTGCCTGGTAGCTGAAATGGAAGAGTTAGACACATCTAACCCTCCCGAGCAGCCCAAAGAGAATAGTGAAGCAGAGGGCAATGGTAAACGCTTGTTTCAGGAAGACCCTATTAATTTTACCTTCGAAGATTTGCAGCCAAATATAACTATAGAAAGGGGGAAAGGTCTGATAGGGAAAGAAGAACTTGGATTTGTGTGTAAAACTGCTGACCTGTTATAGGAAAATCTGAAATAGTAAATTGTCGATTTACTAGAAGTATGGCAAGTCTTTATGTCACGAAAACTATGGAATGGAACGATGAACCTGTTTTTGTTGAAGTCCGCAGTGATCCTAAAGATGAGTATCCTCCTCATAAAACTCCTTTGAGTAATTATGAAAATGAACAAAGTAGTAATCATGGTAATTCTCTTATGTCTCCTGAAAGGGTGTTGGTTGGTAAGTCATCTTATGTAGAACAACTCGAACAAGATATTCAAGGTAAGCCATCGTTGAGTCATGGACGTTTCCAGGACGACGCTTTAGAAGCCATCCAACAGTCTATTAAACCTCCTCTGTAACGTAAAGTTGACAAGTTAGAGAGTAAATTAAGAAAAGCGAAGGAAGCTGGTAATAGCTTGAGAACTGAATTACATCAACAGAAAAATGATATTTTAATGTGGGTCGATAGATGGCAACAAATGAAAGCAAAGAAAGAAAAATATAAATTGATGATAAAAGTGCTAACTGTGTCTAATGACAAACCTCTCAAGCGTAACGAATACTGTGAAGAGAATATTTTGAAGCTTAAGGCCAGGTTATCAGAAGCTAGGAGGATGTCTCAGGTGACTCAGTCTTTGTTAACCAATTTTTGATAATTTTGTCTATACATGTCAATTGTTTTATTAGCTCTTCAATTTCTATTGTATAGACACCAATGTAGAATCAAAGATTCTACAACAGTGTCATTATTAATTTTTGTTTTTCATTTATTCACTCACAATTACGATATTTATAAGGATTTTTCATGTGGCTCAGGTACCCTTCTTTTCAGCGTTCTTGTTGCAAATCATAAATTTTCTCTAAGCGACATGCACTATTTCCTGATGTATTTTGATTCAGTGGAGCACTAATAGGTGGACAATTACCCTTGTTGCTTCATAGGATACTCGCACTTGCCAGGTGCCTCGACAGAGTGAATGTAGGAGTTTTCTTGTTTTATCTTACCAACCTTTGAGAAACAAACCTTTCTATTTTTGTAAATCTATCCTGAGAAATCTCCAAATAGTTATTGATCTTCGTGTATATAAGACATAATAGTTTTCTTAAAAATGGATGGGTGTACGAATGAGAAAACATATACTGAAATTTTAAAATTACACTCGTGGATATTTTCAAGAAGTTTTTCTTCTTTGTATGTCTTTGAAGCTTCTGTTTCAAACTGGCATCATTTGTGACAACTTTGAAATTTATCTTATATACATATTTTGTATGTGACTTTCTATGTTTACTTATATATGATCATGTTGTGTTGTGGTTTATGTATATTTTATAAATAACTACTCCAATCATTAGTTATTTCTATTTTCGATATTCATTTCATATTATTCCTCTTGTTAAAGTTTCATGGATAGGATTGATGATATGATATCTCCTATTCATTTGCTAATGAATTGAAATATTTGTATGTTCATAAATATTTTGAAATTATTAGTGAATTATTATTAAAATCAAATGTTTGGAATTGCTAAAACGTTAATTGTCTTTGATGATTGTGATCTTAGAATAGTGAAATGATTTCTTCTTTCACTTATTTTATCATAAAATTTTGTGAATCGGGAGAATGACATAATTTTAACTCTGATAAATTGTTTTTCTTGGTTAAAGCTATTTTACTCCTTGATATTTATATCATCAAAAGATTTTTAGCTTAGTCATATAAATTTGCTCTTAGCTGAGATAGATTCAAGTAGTTAATTTGCATTTAGATTTATTGTAGTTTTCATTCGTAGTTAATTTTAATAGCCGTTAAATAGGGCATAAATTAAGTTAGTTGTTTAAATGTTTGGTTAAATTTTTATTTCAAAACCTAAAACAAAAATAGAAATATAACAGAGACTCTCTCATAAAGAGAGCAAAATTAGGTTAACATTTAAAAACAATTAGGAAAAATTTCATAGCTCATAGATAGATTAATTTAGATTAACATTTAACTTAGGAATTTTTTTTTTTAGTTCAAGTGATTGTATTCTTCCTAAGAAGAGTGAAAATTGAGAGGGTAACAGGACTGAAGCTTGTGAAGATTAATCATACCAAACATACTGGGGGCTGCTGTAAGCACCTTGTGTGGATTAATTCTCCTTAGTTCACCTCATCTAAAAAACCTGGCCAACACACTTGTAGCTTGATCACAAGGAACATCAACAGACTTACCCCATTTGCAGAGAGCATCAGCAGTCCAAAAAGGGGAAAAAAGAAGAAGATTTTAGATCCTTCTAGGCGAAATCTCTTGTGGAGGATGATCCTAAATACTTGGTATGGGTGGCACTCGAGCCCCTATCCCCTAAGGATCATTCCCTACCTTCATCCCGAAATATCTCAACCCCTGTGGGCTTCCTTTGGCCTATAAAAGCAAGCTACATGGACCATGTGAAAAGGAGACCAAGATACCACCTTTATGTTGTTGGATTCAAGTTTGGTATAGGAGGAAAAGAGAGAGTGGTTGTGAGTGAGATGTTGCATAGTTTGTAGTGTGTGTGTGAGAGTGAGTCAAAAGATTATGTAAAAGCAAAGCTTCAACATCAAGGCTTTGATTATGGTTTTATTTTCTCATTTTTTAATACAAACATGTTTCCCTTTCCCATAAATGATTCGTGTTGATATCGATTATTTATTACTAGTTTCCTTGATCATTAGTATAGATTACTGAATTGTCTTGTTGTTATCATATTTTGTCTTATTTTTTGTGTTCTTTGTAGGTACAACTGATTGGATAAGGATTGTCAAAACAAGGATGACCTTCCAAACTCAAGGTAAGGAGAGATTAGCATTCAAGTAGTTCAGCCATCTAGGGAGAGGATACGTCGTTGTGTCCTTTTGTTTTTGATCTGCCCCATGTAGGCTAGGGGAACAAACTATTTTCGTATTGATTGAAGTATTCCCGGTAACACCTCTATATTTTAGCATTGGCCTCCACCCAGGTTGAGTCCTTCCAAAATATAAAAAAACGAAAGAAGCAATTTCAACAGTCTGGGTCAATCAGTGGTAGAATGCTTGTTCTTATCTAGGTATGGGTAGGCATCCAATAGATGGATGGATTTCTCTTTCATTGGTGGCCCATCAAGACAGTAAATGTTTGCATCTTAATTACCTATTCCCTATTTATTTCCTCCTCTACTTCCAACTTGTTGTCTCTTCACAAAGCCTTTCCACTTGCTTCAGAATTCTCAAAGAACCCTATGCACTAAAACACAGTAAATTATGAGTGCTCTTTCATGGGACTTCTATGCTACATAACATCCAATTTGAACTGTATTTTTCTTTACAGGAAAGAATAAAAAAGGAACGACACAATTTTTATCTTAGGATTGGCTGATATAATTGGGACTCTTACTTTCATGCTCAAAAGAGATACTCCAATTGTATGGACACAGGAAGCACATCATTTTAGGACATTAAGAAAGCAATCATAAATACTCTTGTCCTTATTAGCCCCACCCAACCCTTTCAGATTATTTCATTTTCTTTCAAGAAACTAATTGAATATCGTTAAAGATTGCGTAGAGAACACTCACCTAAATTTATATGGCTCATTGGTGTGTTAACTCAAAAGAAAGAGGTTTGTAAAGAAAGACCTGTAGCATTGATGAGGTATCCCCTTAGAGACGTACAAGTAAGACACTATGTGCTTAACGGCCTTTTCACTTATCAAAGTTGTGAATAAATTAAGACACTACATCTACGCAACAAGATTTATGCCATAGTGCTTGACCTGGAAGCCTTACTAACAAAATGAGTTAGGGGCAAAGCAAAGAAGCCTAGGACACCATAACATCTCCCATATTGACAAAGAAGAGAATTTACGACAAAATTGCAAGTTAGATTGACACACAACCAAGGGATAATAAATCACGCATGGAGGATTTGATCCTAGATAAAGGTAAATAGACTCAGACCGCACCCTTCCCATGGCCACAACATTTAGACTCAGTCCAAGAGGAAGAAGAAAATTTTGGTGGCAGGGAATAATAAATATGAGGAGACACTATAAGGAGAGGGTTTGTACGTAGAAGGATATCCATTGACCTAATTGAAAAATAAATAAGAAATTGAAGGCTAGTGCAGGTAGCATCATCCTGCATCACACAGAAACAAAAGTTCTTCAACCCATTCAGGCAGTTGTCACTATAATCTAGTCCAATTTGGACATACACTAGATTTTGCACCAAGAGAAGTCGGTACATATTAGTGTGCTATGTCAAGAAATCGCTTACTAACACCACCTCCAGTAAATCCCGACGTGCAAGTGGAGTCTAGCACCATGCAAAACATCAATATGTAAAAACAGGTTCATCTGTCAAAGTCGTGGTTCCTCTGTTTGAACTTGTTAGCCATTCATTCCATGGAACTTGAAACAACAACTCTGTGAATTGATTCTTATACATATCCAGTCCGATACTTGCTTTGATGTTGGACCTGGTATAAATATGATGTTTACTTGTTCTTATGGTTTAAATTCATAGTGCATATGATGAGCGTGGACATTGTAAATCTCCTACCCAAATATTTTCACATTTTCTACACTGAATTTCGTTGTCTATCATGTCCCAAGGAAAGTCCACAAGGCATTTGAACGATATTCTTCAATATTCTTGTTCTCATATAATCCATAGAAGACACCCCAACTTAAAGGAGTGAGGCTTGTTATATTTTTATCAATTTGACAATATGATCTTAGGATCTTATCTGAGAGAATAACATGCACATCAATCAATCACACGAGACAATAGACAAAGATTTATCCTCGGGGAAACCATAAAGGAAAAACCCCTCAACTTCCTCAAAGATAGAATGAGCACCAATGGCAGCAGTAAAACCCAAAGACAGAAAGATGATCTCCAACAGTTGTTCTCTCTCTCAATTGTGTGAGCTCCTCTTCTCTCACCTATGCGCTGTAGCTGAGTGAGTGTGTGTATCAAATAGAGAGGCTCACTCTTTATTTATACTAGTTTCTGACTTGACATTTACTTACTAGGGCCGACTTCTCTAGGAGAGTCTAATAACCCCAGTGCCCCACAACTGTGGGGACTTTACCCCCGACTTACAAAGGAGGTTTAATCTCTATGACTTTACTTGACTTGATTACATTAATTATTCTCCCGATAGGAACATCGAGGACCAATGAAATACAATATATAAATATACAAGTGAATACATTTTGAAGTTACAAATACATCAACACTCCCTCTTAACTAGGAAGGTATTCTCTTTACACAATTCATCAGCACAAGTCGTCATCACTGGATCATTAGTGGGTCATCATCAAAACTGGATCATCACTGGATCATCATCATAGCTGGATCATCACTGGATCATCATCATTATCACTGCTTCCGTTATCTCGATCAAATGGTGCTATCTCTCAATTCTTCTTGTCACTAGAAGTTCTATAGATCCAACCCTTTTTCATGCTAGTTGTAGGCCTAGCCTCCATGTAGGTCTTCATCGATAGAGCAAGCCCTTTTTCATGTTAGATGCACTGCCTTTCCTTTGCAAGGAATTCCCCTACAGAGCCAGTCCTTTTTCATACTAGATACAACACCTTGCCTCTTGCAAGGATTTCCCCTATAGAACCAGTCCTTTTTCATATTGGATGTAGCACCTTGCCTCTTGCAAGGATATCCCTACAGAGCCAGTCCTTTTCACACTAGATGCAGCACCATACCTCTACAAGGATTTCCCCTACAGAGCCAGTCCTTTTTCATACTGGATGCAGAACCTTGCCTTTGCAAGGATTTCCCCTATAGAGCCAGTCCTTTTTCATACGGGATGCAGCACCTTGCCTCTTACAAGGATTTCCACTACAGAGCCAATCCTTTTTCATACTGGATGTAGGCCTCTACAAAGCCAAACCTTTTTCATGTTGGATGTACATATACAGAGCCAACCCTTTTTCATGTTGGATGTAGGTCTCTGCACTTATATCTGACCATGGGAGGAACCAATCCTACCACCATGTCAGAAGGGCACAACACTTACATCTGACCATGGGAGGAACCAATCCTACCACCATGTCAGAAGGGCACAACACTTACATCTGACCATGGGAGGAACCAATCCTACCACCATGTCAGAAAGGCACATTACTTACATCTGACCATGGGAGGAACCAATCCTACCACCATGTCAAAAATGCACAACACTTATATCTGGCCATGGGAGGAACCAATCCTACCATGTCAGAAAGGCTCACAGACTCGTCACTTCCCCTTGGAAGGAACCTCAATCTAGAGAACACCAAGCTTATCCCTAAAGTACTCAAACTTCACTCTGGCCATTTCTAGCATAGAATCACATCAAGGTTGATTACGTCCAAGGATAACCTGCAAGCCTCGCCAGGACTAATTACATACAAGGACAACCTATAGGATTGTTTATGTCTGAGCAACCTACGAGCTTCACCGGGATTTTATGCTCAGACAACCTACCTCACCGACTATGTTAGAACTCATCACTCCCTCTTTTGAAAGATCTTGGTCTAGATCACATATTGGAGCTTCACTGCTCCTCTGTACATCATACAAAAATGAAAGCCAGGTCAATCAAATCAAATAGTAGTTTTCAAAAGAAACATACTACCTCCCAAATAGTCAAGCAAGTGGCAACATTTTTTCCTCGGTTGTACTCAGCACCACATGGGATTGCTTCCTGCTAAACCAAAAGATCAAACCCGATCCCATACTTAAGAAGCACCTAGAAGTGCTCTTCCTATCAATGGCACTGCCTGCCCAATCTGAATCGGCATAACCTTCCAGGTTAATTTTTTGATTCGCCTCATACTTGAGCCCATAATGAACTGTACCCTTCAAGTACCTAAGAATATGCTTTGCAGCAATTAGGTGAACATGTCTTAGATCCGTAAAGAACTGGCTCAATGTGATCACAGCAGAGCAAATATATGGTCTTGTGTTTGTCAGGCACATCAAGGACCCAATCATCTGACGATACATCGTAGCATCAACCGGCTTTGATGAAGCATCACTCAATAGCTTCAGGTTCGATGCTATAGGTGGGGTCATGGCCTTGCAGTCCATCATCCCGAACCTCTTCAAGATATCTATTGCATACTTCCCTTGTCCTGGGGAGATTCCATCCACATTCTGCCACACCTCCATGCCTATAAAATAATGCATCATGCCTAAGTCTTTCATCTCGAAATCGGCAGCAAGTCTCCTTCTTGCAACTTTAATGAGTTCCTCTTTTCTGTTAGGAACAATTAATCAACATATAACAGTAGCATCATTGGTCTTCCGCCTTCAACCTTTAAGTAAAGGTTGGAGTCTGCTTTACTCTCAGTAAACCCTAGATCCATTAGTAAGTTGTCCATCCCGTCGTATCATGTCAAACCTCAGGATCTTCTGCAATCACTCCCTCTGAAGCGGAGCATCATTCTCCCTCTGCCTTTTGTACTATATGCATTGAAACATTATGTACCAGAGTGACTAGCAGCCTCCGCTGCTACTAATATTCTATGTATCCATCTAGGGTCACTGGAGACCAACATCCTCTATCTTGTGCCTTTTCAAAAGTTCTTCTCGCACCCATATGTGAGCTTGTCATCCTCTATAGGATTTCATCTTCAACCTTGTAGAAAATGTTAAGATCTTCATCACTCTAGGTGATCTTCAATCTCCTCATGTATGTGTTATCCCATGGGTGCCTTCAGAGCTCGTACAAGGCCTTCTTTAATTTGCACACATGAGTCTTATTGTCATGTGTTTCAACTCTCACCGGCTGCAAATGTCTCTTCGTAGTCTATGCCTTCTTTCTGTGAGAAGCCTCGTGCTACGAATCTTGCCTCATATCCCATGATGTGGTTATCTATTGCATGCTGGATCTTGTAGATCCAAATGGAAGATACTACGGAATTCCCTTTAGGTCTCGATACCGCATCCCAGACATCATTCTTCTTGAACTAGTGCACTCCTTCCCTTTCTTCTTGGTTATTTCTTCATAGTTGGAAGGTTCTGCATCAATGATGTCGCTCAACAGTACCACATAGGTGCAATGTGTCTGAGACCAATTTCTTTCTTTGAAAGTATCATCACATTATTCTTCATCTTGTATTATTCCTCAAACCGTCATCACTTCTTCTTCAGAACAAGTCTCATCCTTCTTTTCTTGTAGGTGATTATACGCGATCTTTCCTACAAGTCAAATGCATTATTTGTATGGTTAGAAACATTTCATACGGCATAATCATAATGGCAAATTCCTATGCATAAAGATATAATCATGCAACTATTTTATCCAAAACAACATTCATCCATATTTCACGGAAACTTTCTAGATGCCTTCCATCTCTACCATGACATCATTGAGATTGTGCACTAATCCAATACGTCAACAAAGAGGTTTCATTCTAGATAAGTAGCAATGGAGAGTTGTATGAGCTACTTACCCATCACATGCATATTAGTAGTATACTATCATTAATGCGAACATTCTATCATGCATAACACATCAACTAAATATAAACAAATGCATAACAAAACAATATCATGAAATGACAATTGAATACTTATCTTTTATTCGTTTCGTGGGTAGACTCCTTCTTGAGCCTTCATATTCATCATCTTCTTCATGCATAACATCATCATTTCTTATCCAAATGCTAAGATGGATAAGAGGTTCTTCAAGAATAGAGTTCTTCATATTCCTCATTGCTTGAGGGATCTTCTTTGAATCGTGAGCGCTTGATCTTCAGTTGCTCCCATCTTCTCTTCTCTTGTTATGAGTCGAGCTTCTTCTTGTGTGCACTCTTCCCAGATTCTTCTAAAGGTAATCACTTCCTTCTAGCACAAATTCCTCGAATGAATAAATCCCATGATCTTGGGAGGCCATTCAAGGTGGTTATAACCATATCTTATTCTTCTTCGATTGCTTCCTCATAACATTGAACACTTCCTTTTGGTGTCTTCAAGGATGAAACATGAGGGATGAGATGATCTTTAATAGAATCTGCAATGATTCTCTTAGCTCTAGCCTTGGCCTCATCTCCCTCTGGCTCCTAAACCTTTCTTATTGAAATACTGATCCAAGTCAATTTCTTCAAGGATCACAGAGTTCCTATACTTCTTCCAATTTATATTCTTTAGTTCTAAATAACTTGGTCAAGGAATCAAACATCTCTTTAGGTGTCTTTAGGGAAGACACTTGCGGTATAAGGTTATCCTCTTGGCCTTGACCAAGTTCTTCTTGTGTAAGGCTTTAGCCTCATCTCCCTCTGGAACTGGAACCTCTTCACTTATGTAGGTATCTAATTCATTTCCTTCAAGAACTAGTGAGATCCTATACTTCCATGCTTGGAAGTTGTTAGCTTCACTAAGCTTGTCATCAAGCTAGTGTGATTAGTCATTTTGAAATGAGAACCTCAAATGTAAATAGCAAAATATTAGATCTTACCGATTTGAGGTGTCTATCCTAGTTTTGGATCTGGCTAATCTAGGGTTTTTTAGAGAAACCCTAATTTTCAAAACTTGGAATATCAAAATTTTGATTGGATAGAAGGATGGGCATCTTCAAGGCGAGCTGTCCAATGTACTCATTTTCTAAAAACAGTGGAGGGAAACTCACGGAACAGGAAGCCCCAGTTTTCCAATTTCTTCGACAGAAATGTCTGATATTGTTTCTGCGGTATCTTTGAAAGTACTGCTCCCCTGTGTATGAAATTTTGTACTATTGTAACCTCATATGTCCTGTTTCCAACACCATAGGTTTTAACGGAATGGGTTTCACCAATTGAGACTTATGAGAGTTTTCCAAAGGTGACTTCTTTAAGGACTGTTCAACATAGCGAACTTGTACGGACTTCCACGTGTCACTGTTTCACCTTCGGGGTCTGAAAATTTTACCACAGAAAGAACAATCTATACCCTATATGGAACATATTGTGAAATTTCATTTGGAACTTTTTAGCCCAAGATATATCAATTCACTCTAGGTGTCCTGTTTAGGGATGAATCTTGGAAGAGGTTAGAACCTTTATTTGGAGGAATCGTATCTCCAGGAATATAGCGAATCTAAGGCTGATATTTTTACATAGGGTACATCAGGATTTTATCTTTAGCCTATGAAAATTTCAGCTCCTGAGCCTTCTTCAATATCGAGATATAGTGAATTTACCAAAACTACCAGTTTGATCATTTTAGGGTTTTTCAGGCCCGGGGTCAAACTAGGGTTTGACTTTCCCAGAGTTTTACTAAACCAAAAAGTTAGATATTGGTCTCTAAAATTCGATTTTGATGAGGAGATCAATCATGTGTTGGGATCACTCAAAAATTCCTCTTCTGTAAAAAGCCCTAATTTCCCGCAATAGTGACTAAAAATGCCCTGAATCAAATTATGCTTCGAAACGAAGATGCGCCCTTCAATGAAGAGTTAGCCTAGCCTCCTTTTGTTGATGATATGTGGAGAGAGACTGAAAAAGTAAGAAGCCCTAGCTTTTGCAACTGCATAGTGTCTTCTTCTCATGTTAGCTCTGATACCATGTTAGATTTTTATTAATTTGACAATATGATCTTAGGATCTTAGCTAAGAGAATAACATGCACAACAATCAATCACAAGAGATGATAGACACAAATATTTATCCTTGGGGAAACCATAAAGGAAAATCCCCGCAACTTCCTCAGAGATAGAATGAGCACCAATGGCAGCAGTAAAACCCAAAGACAGAAAGATGATCTCCAACAGTTGTTCTCTCTCTCACTTGTGTGAGCTCCTCTTCTCTCACCTATGCACTATAGCTAGGTGAGTGTATGTATCAAATAGAGAGGCTCACTCTTTCTTTATACTAGTTTTCAACTTGACAATTACTTACTAGGGTCGACTTCTCTAGGAGAGTCTAATAACCCTAGTGCCCCACAACTGTGGGGACATTACCCCCGACTTACAAAGGAGGGTTAATCTCTATGACTTTACATGACTTGATTACATTAATGATTCTCCCGATAGGAACATTGGGGACCAATCAAATACAATATATAAAATATACAAGTGAATACTTTCCGAAGTTACAAATACATCAACAAGGCTAAGAGTGAAAGTGGAGTGGAATCTTTGAAATCCCAGCCTAGAAACTACTCCTCCTACATTTGCATCAAGAAATTGTTCATATATTTGCTTGTTTGCATACTTGCCTAATGCCACCTTACCACAAAGATGAATAGTTGTTGAACAGCCTTCGGTTGTTGACAGATGCTTTAAGGTTTCTAAATCTTGGGCACACTATTGACATGAAACTGTTTAAATGTTAATCATTCATTAGTAGACATGGTGGAGAGAACACCTGCCATAGCTTGCTTAATATTGCATGCATGCTTTAACTCATTGCTAGACACGTTTGGGCATCGTAAGTAAGTGGGATTCCCATAAATATGTCTTTGGGCATCCGTAGTCCGACAGGTGTTAGAGCAGAGGTGACACTTGATCTCGATGTCCACATCAATGATTTTAAAATTCATGAAGGGTTATTATTAAATTGCTTTTGCCATTCAAAGCATTAAAGAGATATCATTTCATCATGAAAAAAAAAAACATGACGATGAGTTTCTTGAAGGAGTTAGGGTTCTTTATTAATTAAATTATTTTTTAAATGTCTACTCCATAGCAACAGTTTTTTATTCCAAACAAATTTACTCAATTACTATTGATAGTAATTTGGGTTTCAAGTATGGTTGTTAAGCAGCTCAAGGAATGCAAGCAAACGTGCAGGCCTAAATGCTTCTACTCTTAGCATGATTCATGAATGTTTTTGCAACATGATGAAGGAATGCAAGGTTTTTGCAGCATGTTGAAGGAATGCAAGCAAAGATAATTAGAGATATTAATTTTGTAGAGATTAATTATTGTGTAGCTTTCGGTGATAGAGCCAAATGATTTATGAAAATTGTTTGTTCTAAGTTGATTCGCAAGCAAGAGTGATTTGGAGTGAATAGGCATCCTACATCCACCTTTTGTTTATGCGTTGCATAGGTGATTTGCGGTGTTATATATGTAACCTTAACTATAGTTGTCAATTCATGCTTTTGAAATTGTGATATATAGCCTTATATGTAGTTTTCAGTTCATGCTTTTGAAATTGTGATATTGTAATCTGGATAAACCGAATGTATCTGTAATTGTACTGGTAGAATTGTTGTTTGCATTAGCATGTACATTAATATGACAATCATCTTGAAGTCAATTCTACTTTTTGTTGTAATTGTCTATATCTTTCATAAGATATTCTCCATACCTAACGCTCATTCTACTTATCAATGTATCTTCTTGGTTATTTAGACTATTACTTTTACAGTTTTACCTTCTCATTTTCAAGCATTACTAGGTTTACAATTTTACCTTCATATTTTCAAGCATTACTAGGTTCATTTGATATCTGTATATCTCATGGTTAAATGAAATGGTTACAATTGTATTTATTGTTTCAAAGATATAGCTTTGCTAATGAAGCACCAAATTTTGGGTAGCATTTAGGGGAGGCAAGTACAGGAGGGGTCATCCTTGACCCTAGAGGACAAACAATAAATACTTTTGCATGGGGATTGGGACATAAGACCAACAATGAGGCTGAGTGGTTGGCGCTCCTTCAAGTCCTGGAAATGATATATCGGGGAGCCATCTCAATCTTGCTAGTTTTTGGGGACTCTCGCCACGTTATCCTAAAGATGCGTATAGGTTATTCAGTTGCATCCATAAACTGCAGGAAGTACCATGACAAGATTTCTCATCTACCTCTTCCCCCAAACATTTCTTACTACCACATTCTAAGAGCGAATAATGCTAAGGCTGAAAATTTGGCAAATAAAGGTGCCTCTCTCCCCCAAGGATCCATCTCCTTCAATAGTCTAGATGTTATTTTTAAACCCATCCCCTAAGTTCTTTCTTCGGTCTTCTCCCTCACCTTACTGGCGTTCACCTGTCCCTTTGCATTGGATCTAGTGCCACCCCTCGGCAGCCCGCGTTGCATCCTCCTGGACGCGTGGTCTCTCGATCCCTCCCTCCTTATCTACATGTCCTTCCTCTTTATTTATGTCCTCCCCACTCTTCAATGTTCGTCCTTCCCCCTAGCCTCCGTCATTCCCCCCACACATGCAATGGATTCTTGATGGGCTTCGAATACCCTCCTTCTTCCTCCATCGCTTATGTCTTTCCTCTTCATTGGTTATGAGCTCCCTCCTCCAGGTGTTGAGCCTTGATCTTCTCTGTAGTGTCTCTCTCGAACCCCAGTTGGGTGGTTATTACCCAGGATACCCCCATTGCCGAGTCTCTCTCGACCCTCTTTGCATCTACTTTCGGAACCTGTCATAGAAGAGCTTGTTAGCCATTTTCCCACCCAATTAGCGCACTCTGAGGTAGGAATTATTTCCTCTATCGTTTCAGCGGAAAGTGCCCTCTCTTTGTTGCTTTTCATTGACTCTGTTGACAGGCCTCTTGCCTTCCCAGTTGAGATAATTCAAAGAAACCTCTGCAGTAGTAATCTCCTTCAATCTGTTGGCATGGATCATAGAGCTTTGGGTTTAGATCAGTGTAGCGTTAAGGAAGGCTTTGACGACTTGAAAAAAAAAACATTCAGCGTTTGCCAGACTTTGTGGCAGTAGGAATAACTAATAATAGGGAGATGGCGTCGGATGGTAAGCAATTGGTGGCGGATGTGCACCACGTCTCCTACCAAACTAGCTGCCATGACTCATGAATTGATGATCATGAAAGGGACTTAGAGAGTTGATGGGTACAATCGATCGCATCCAGGAAGACCTTCATAAATTAGTGTAGATGAACTAGGGCAGTCACATTCAAGTCAATCAAGGAGAAGCTGCTCAGAAAATGGATGAACTTTCTGTCACCCAGCCTATGGGATATCCAGGAAAACCCAAATGACTTCTTCCTACTAGTAGATGTTTTTTTGTATAGTTTTAAATCAGCAGTTTGTTCGAATCTATACTACTTATGCTATAATTTAGAATAGGAACTACTATAATGACATTAGAAGGCTCTGCTTTTGGTCTGCTTTGGTAGTAGATACTCTTTTCCAGTTTTCATCTTTCAGCTACTGTAATTTTGTACTGAATGGCTATGCACAACCCCTTTAATCTACACTATTTTCCAGTTTTTGTTAAAAAAAAAAAATTGGGTAGCATTTACTATTTTTTATTTGCATTGAGTTCACACGAAGAAGTAATCGCAAGAAGCGACATTTTGTGTTTGTCATAAAGCCACATTTTTTTTACTAGTTTAGATTTGTAGGTTCTAACATAGAGGTCCTTAGACCAAGGTTTAGATTGTAGGTTGTATTTTTCTAGTTTGTACTTCATTTCCCATGTATGAAACACCTTCAAAATGCTCACATTTATAATTATAATGAGCGGAAGAGTGGAGGATATGGCTACGCAGTCCTGGAGTGGTTGTTGTGTTTTGTTTATCGTTCATCTTGCTTTTGCTTTTATTGCAATATTCTATGTAAATTTTGACAAAATGTCATATTGTTGCAAACGCCAATATTGTATCATCATTGGTTCATTCAATGATATTGTAAATGTTGTTATGTCCTCGGCAATATTGCAAAGATAAATAATTATAATCTATTGAGTTCTCATTCTTGGTGAGAAAGTGCCTTGTGGTAATTGGGGAGATTGCATAGTAGATAAATTTGTTGAGTCCAATAACATCAATTTTCTCAAGGAAAATAAATAATTCACAATATTTTTTCTGACCTTGTTGGTTATTAATCCAATATTGCTTAATACAAGTGCTTCGGTCTGCAACCAAATTGCAAGTAATAATTAAATACATACTAAAATTATTTTTTGTAATTCTTCTCTGAATTGACGTCACTGCTCTGAATCCAGGGATTGATCGAGTTGTCTCATGGACTCACTCATTTGTGTTTTTATTATCCTGCTCTTTGATTAACTCTTCAACCCCAAGTCCCTTCCCAAAGCCCACCGGTAAAATCATACAAGAATCGAAGGTCGTATCCAAAGGCAAAAGTGATGTTATAGGCCTTGTCCAGTTCCTAAGGTGATATATTTTTCAAGCCTGTCCACCACCACTTACCCTGCCCCTCAACTTTACCAATAAGCTATATATAGCAAAAGGCCAGGAGTTAATATTAACATAACCCCAATGTAGAAGGATCCTATTGCAACATTTTTTCCTGAAAATGTAGCTTAGTTCTTCCATGGATTGTATTTATGAATGCTATCCAAACGAATTAACACATATTGCATAATATTTCATTTAAATGTTAAAACCCTCTAATTAGATTACTTTTCATTGTACATGTTTATTCGGGTTGACCCTGAGTAGCACTGGATTAGACTGTTGCTAGCTTTTATCTATGTAGTTGTTCAAAGACATTCGTTCCTTCAAACAAGCTAGTTCTCGAGGTTATTTGTTCAGAGACTTACTTTCTAAATAAATGCTCAATATTTTTTCGTTATTCATATGTACTTCTGCCTACTCTAGACGAAAAGAAATGCTTTCTCAAGGGAATGCCTTTTGACACATCAAAGTCGAATAAGTTGTGAGCTTTATCGCTTATTCTTACAATTTTTTGGTCAGAATTTCGGGGCATTTGATGTTCTGCTAAAGAAATGAGCGACTCAATCATTTTCTCCCGAAAACTAAGTTCACCACATGATCTAGTCCATGCAGTTCGCCATGGAAACAAGAGGCACAACCCATGATCTGACAACAACTGCAGACAACGTCACATGAAATTTTGCAGACTGGAGTCTTGATTTAAAACTTGTGCATTTTTCTTGAATGTTAAGATGCTCTGGCATATTGGGTCTCTTTAATTTCTTTGTGAAGACTTTAGATAGTGTGAATGAGCTTAAAATCTTATTGGTCCATTCAATCTTGTTCACGAATATTATATCAATATTGCAGGTTTCCTACGTCAAATCATTGATCGACTCTGAGTGTTTGGTTTACTTGACAGGATTAAATTTAATGGTGAAAGTTCAAAGCCCGTAAATAGGGCAGTGTTGAATGAATTGAGAAGAACCCACAAATAAATTCCATTCCAAAGTAGCTCAAATGGAAACCTGTAGCATGAAATCCGTAATTGGCAGTTATCGGGCTTTGATTGCGCCAAGAGGCACTCTACAGCCCAATATGGGGGAGATCTTGTAACGTGATGTAACGTTACTAACGTTTGTAACATGTCGGAAAAAAACAATAGTGATAGTGAATATTATGGGAGAGATCTTGTAACGTGATGTAACATTTATAACATGTCAACAAAAAATAATAGTGATAGTGAATATTATGGGAAATAAATCTTCTAATAGGCCAAAATAAAACAATCTAATATGCAGGAGATCTTATAATCTTCTTACTTAACAAAACAATAAAAAAAGTAAAAATTTAATTATCTGTAAAAAAAATGTGGGTCAAGAAAAGAACACAAAATTGAATTATCCCAAAAAAAATGTTGGCCTTGCACATGGTTTTCAAACCATGTGCAAGACATTCTAAACAATCCATGGTTTTATTGTACATGGTTTAGGAGGCTTTGCACATGGTTTTTAAACCATGTGCAAGACCTCCTAAACAACACATGGTTTTATTGTACATGGTTTAGGAGGGCCTTGCAAATGGTTTTAAGATCATGTACAAGGCCTCCTAAACAACCCATGGTTGTAGGAGGGTCTTGCATGTGGTTTTAAAACCATGTGTAGGTAAATGATGTAATGTTAGTTCTTAACAAAATAAAAAATAATAAAAAATATTATATGTCAGCCATAAATAATATTAAATATTAATAATAAAAATATTATATGTGGACCTTAAATAAAAAGATGTGTCTTTTGGTTTGAATCAAATCAATGGATACCTAAGAATAGGTTTGCACCCCCAGAGATTTGATCCATCTCGGCGCTTGATAGAGCCTAGGATTTGGATCTACGCTGGTATAACAGTAGATTGGTATGTGGGAGATTACAAATTGGAATTTCTCTCAACTAGTTGAACCCAGACTCAACTGGTGGGATTTACAGCTTAGGTTTCTTGGCTTAGAGTTTCTCAGAACTTGCCCAGCTTCAATCAGTCGGAGTTTACTGCTTAGGTTCGATTCTCATTGTCAGCGCATTAGTACTTTATGGGCTTGATTTAAGAATCCTCAATTTAAACACAGAGAATTCCTATTCTCATTTTGGCAGAGTTAACAAGTCGGGGCAGTGCCAATTGTTTATTGCAAATAATGCTTGATCCACTACCAGTAATTCCAGTTGTGTCAAGGATTGAAACGAAGAATGCGAGGACGAAAATCATGAAGAGTCTGTTGGATTGATGAGTTATATGAATTAATTTGACCACAACCTTTAAAAATTACCATAACTTTTAAAAATTGACCAACAACAAATATATTAACAAATTTATTATTATTTTTTATTATTATTTTTTCAGTGTTGATTTTTGGGGCAATTCTCCCCCTTTGCCATCATATTCCTCCTTCAATTATTGTCTTTCCCCTAGTCAATTAAATATCTCAGTTCGGTTGTTCATCTCACCCTTCCACATATGCCTCACCCATATCGTCGAGCCCCATGAAGCCATATCGTGGATAAACCACCATATCGAATAGCCCCAGGGAACCGCCATGTCATGGAGGACCTTTATCATGCTCCCCCATCTCCCATGTCGACTTGAAGCATGCAACCTTGATCCATGTCAACTCGCAACATAAAGCATGAAATAATGAATCACAAACTATTAATAAGTATCCCAACACATATCGACTAGCAAAATGCAGCAATATCATGGACCTATATACGCACCCATCCCGACCCATTCCTCCATGCCTTCCTTTCTAATTGACACACCACATCTGGTTCTCTGTGAGGCCCTCATCGAATTTGGAGAGCTCCAAGGGTCTAGTCCGGATGACACTAGGCACGGTCGCATCGATGAGCGCATCTAGGTTGGGGAGACCACAAGACTCTACCATGAAGACTTGTTCCTGCAGTGTTGAGCCATTGTGTTTCTTGGGGAACGAATACCTGACTTAAGGCCCTCCACAGAGATCGATCTTGCACCCTGTCAGAAATCTGATAAAGTTGTTGGAACTGGCAACACCGTGTGGTGGAGAAAAGATAGGGGAGCTCGCGAGCCAGCGGTGGCATTGAGCGTAGGAGGAACGTGACAGTGGTGGATTCATGACGTATTTGTTTAATCCTTGGTGCCAAGGCGTTGGCTTAGTTCTTCTAATATGTGTTTGGAAGCATGATAGTTCACAACTGAGGATCAACTCAAGATTGATAGTGTTAGGAATAGATTTAGTAACTCCTTTTATGAGAATGCTTTCCAATGATCGAGTGTTAAAACCGTCCTTTTAAGAATGTAGCATGTTGGGCCTGACAAAGGCCCACATGGACTCAAATAAATCACATAGGGAAGTTGTCAAGTTTCCTTCGTTTGTTATCTATAATTGCAAAACTCATTTCGATGATTGGTCGCAAAAACATGTTTGCTTGCCGAGGATTTTGCAAGGGACCACTTCATTTCAAGTTTTCATACCCACCCAACACTCACAATTAGTTTTTTTGTTTTCATACCCACCCAACATTCAACATTAGGTTTTTTGTTTTCATACCCACCCAACATTAACAATTTTTTGTTTGTTTTGTTTTTGTCGCAAACAAAGCCTATCTTTGGTGGGTTTTCTTTATAATTTTGGCTCGTTTTTTTACAGATTGTTGGAATTACAAGCTTCGATGATGAAAAACCAACATGGAGTTGTTCCAATGAGAATGGAAGCCTAGGAGTTTATGTAATGTCAAAATACTAAATGAAGTGAGTACAATCATTATTCACCACTGTCACTAATCAATGCATATAAATATTATGTCACATGGTATTATATAAATTCATCTATATTACCTCATATTTATTATTTATATGATTATTTGTCATATATGAGTCCCAAGGGTTAGCTCAAGTGGTCATGAGGCAGACATGACAGCTTTTCCCCAAAGTTGAGGAGGTTACGGGTTCAACTCACTTGATCCCCATGGAGATAGGCTTTATAATCCAGGTCGATGCCTTTGGTGGGTTTTCTTTATAATTCTGGTTGGGTTTTTGACAGATTGTTGGAATTGCATTCTCTAATGATGAAATTCTAGTACGAAATTATTATTTTGTGTAATGTCAGAATAATAAATGAAGTGAACACAATCATTCTTCAATATTGTTACTAATCAATGCATATAAATATTATGTCACATGCCATTATATAAATTTATCTATCTTACCTCGTATTTATTATTTATATAATTATTTGTCATATATGAGTCCCAAGGATTAGCTCAAGTGGTCATGTGGCAAGCATGAGAGCTTTTCCCCAAAGTTGAGGAGGTTACGGGTTTGACTCACTTGATCCCCATAGAGATAGGCTTCATAATCCAGGTCGACGGTTGACCCCCATTCCTTGAAAAAAGAAAAAAAATACGTTTACACTTATTCCTTGGAAAACGAAAACGAAAATAATGTTTAATAACCTCGAGGGTTAGTTCAAGCAGTCATGAGCCAGATGTGAGATATCTACCACCCAAATATGGGGAGGTCATGAGTTCGACTCTCTCGATTCTGTCGAGGTTAGGCTCTATAACCGGGGCTGACAATTTACCCCAGTTGTTGTCCATGAATCACAGAGAAGTACTCCAAGGGTTGTTTGCGAGGTTGTTCCGTGGAAAATATAAATATTTTTTTGGTCATTTATGGCTTTCAATACTTTGTCCTTTTAATTTTTTATTTATTTATGATGTGGTACACAGACCCCTTAATGGGGTTGCTACGTCCACATGAAGAAATCATAGAGGGCACATCCAAAGGGCCCACACCTTATTTCCTCTTATTACAGAGCTAACCCTGTGGGGACATCAAGTGATGCCCTTATATATCAATGTATAGCCACCAAAAGATTTGAACCCGAAACCTTTTACTCACAATTTACATCACTCAACCACTTGAGCTAGCACACCGGGCTATTGTCCTTTTATGTTAGATATTCAATAAATAAATGATCATTCATTACATTCGTATCAAATCCGAGTCTAATCTTGGCACCCAAAAACTGTGTGGTTCCTTAAATATATGGTATACCCAAGGTGCATACACAAGATGTACCTCTAAGACCTATCGTGAATACAATAGGCTCACCCACGTATAAATTGGTAAATTTTTTGGCGAAAAAGATGGGATGTTTAGTTGAGCACACACAACCCTATGTTAAAATTCAATGGGGATGGTTGATGAAATCAAAAAAATTACATGGAAGGATGGGGACACTATGTTGAGATTTGATGTAGTCTCCCTTTATATCAAAATCCCTATAGAAGTAGACATTGATGTCATTAAGGAGATCATGGATGAGGATACTATAGAACTCATTAAGGTGTGTTTGAAATCAACCTTTTTTCACCTTTTGGGACTGTTTCTATGAACAAATAGAAGGTGTGTCCATGGGATCTCCTTTTCCCCAATTGTGGCAAACCTATTTGCAGAGAAATTTGAAAAGGTGGCTATTGACTCATATCCTCTTGAACCGAAAATATGGAAAAGATACGTGGATGACACAAATGTGATATGGTTGCATGGAGAAGAAATCATCAATGGATTCTTTAAGCATCTAAACAATCAGTTGGAGAGCATAAAATTCGCAATGGAGGCCGAGGAGAACAAAAGAATCCCTTTCCTAGACGTTCTCGTAACCAAGAAAGATAAGGGTGGATTCTCTCATCAAGTCTATCGAAAGAAAACACACATAGATCTCTATTTGGATTTTAAATCACACCATCGTCCTACTAAAAAAAATTCTGTCATAAATTCTCTGGTCACTCAAGCTTTTAAGCTATATAATGAGGAGCATATTGATGATGAGTTAAAGCACCTTAGGGAGGTGCTCAAAATGAATAGGTATAATGATATAAAATTTAATAAGATGATCATGAAAGTTAGGAAAGGACCTCAAATGAAAAGGGACAATGATAAAGAGGTGACTAGTAGGATCAACCTCCCATATATTAAAGGAACCATTGAAAAGATAGTTAATATTTTAAAAAGAGGAAATATAAGAGCCTCCCTCTCTCCTCCAAACACCCTAAGAAAATTATTAGACCATGTGAAGGATCCAATAGACCATAGACTACTGAAAGGTGTGTAGACTGTTCCATGCTCGTGTGGTAGGCCATATATTGGTGAGGTCGTTTCAAGTTAGATTAAAAGAGCATATTGCAAACATCAAGCATAATCATGTCAAGAATTCAACACTTGTAGAACACTACCAAAACTTGGGACACCATATATGCATAGAAGATGCCAAAATTATTGCCAAAATCAAACATTATGAAAAAAGAAAATATGGGAAGCTCTTGAGATTGATTTGACGTGTGTTGGAAAACATGATATCAACTCTTGGCGTATTTAAGGCATCTATAATAGTATCCCATGTTTCACAATGCATGTCATGAAATACTTGAATCCGTGCATGTTCTTCTCTAGGGTGGGGCATGCACGTCTCAAGGGATCAATCTATTTTACTCCACACTCAAATACCTAGTGAGATTTTGATTTTGATGATCATTGCA
This sequence comes from Pseudotsuga menziesii, assembly GCA_001517045.1. Classification (NCBI taxonomy): domain Eukaryota; kingdom Viridiplantae; phylum Streptophyta; class Pinopsida; order Pinales; family Pinaceae; genus Pseudotsuga; species Pseudotsuga menziesii. The sequence continues at coordinate 228,594 of LPNX011165676.1, read as the reverse complement.
TGAGCCTGACCCTTGCAATGCCTTCATGAATGAGAAATAGTAGTCCCCATTTGGAATATTTTACCTGATATTAGATTGATAATGGCTTCCCATGCACCCACACTTTAAGGAGATGAGAACTTCTTGATCTTCCTCTACAATTTTATCTGTTGTGGATAAATAGTTTGCATAAGACAATTTGGTGATGTCCAAATTGAATGTTTGTTCATACAAAAAAGAGACTGATATGGAGTTTGTTCATGAAATATTGCATATGTATCACAATGTTTCTTAGCACCATTACACATATCTGGAGGTTTCAAGTTTTAAACATAGTCATATTTGCAATTAAATAACTTGTTTCCTTCGTAAGCTTGAATTGGTGAAATGCTTCAAAGATAAAGATGTGAACCAAACAATGAAGAGTAATAAAACCTGAAATAGCTACCATGATCAACAATGCTCACACTTTCAATAGGTTGATCACCTCCTTTTACTCTCCAACATATGAAACATTCAACTCCTATGTTTCCTTGCTTGTGCTAAACTCCCATGTTTAGAGCTTGCTTTACCACCATTTGGTGTTAGAAATAATTAAAATATCTTTGATAATTCGAAGGAGTTGGCATTGCATTCACATGGAAAAATATTAAATGGCAATACATAATTTGAAGTCTCTACATTGACTAATAACATTCAACATGTTATAGCTTATGGTTCTAGGAAATCAATTTTTCATTTCTCATCATTGAGACAGTGCTAACTATGTACGTGGTCCTGATATTCGCTATTAGGTTGCCATGAGCGATGGAAGCCAAGTACATTGAATGGTGTTCCTATCTATAGGGAAACATTAAACTTTATGATAGGTAGAGGTATAACATCAAATTCAATGTTCATTGTTTTTACATCTTACTTGTAATGGTACCAAAAAGAAAAGAAGTATCAACATAGGTTAGACATGCTTATATAAATGAGATATGATTATACGTTGTAGGTTGTTGTTTGGATGTAGCTAAATTGTAAGTTGCTATTTGGTTGTAGCATTGAAGATTCCACCCTTGATATGATGTATGGCTGTGGCACCTTTGATTCTCCTTTGGAGTATCTCTGTGACATTTTAATATGTACTTGTTCTCTTTGATTCGATATATGAGTAGCAAAGAACATAATTTTTTTATTTTGAAAAAGAAGAAGAAGATATGCTTATATAAATGAGATGTAAACTAAATAGTATTATAAAGAAAAAATATTGAGTTAATAAATGAGATGTAAGTCTTTGGTTGAGCCTATAATTCTAAAGCTCGGGAATTGAAGGGAATACTACATCTTCTTGAGTTTTGTTTCCTACCATAGTTATCCTTTGCTCAACAAGTTTAATCAACAACTTATTCTTTCAATTGAGTTCCAATTTACTTCTTCGAGTGGAATTCTAATGAAATGGTTAGTTTCAACTTTGTACATTTAATGTGGGATTTTTTAGAATGTTTATTTTTATTTTTATTGGGGTTGCTACACTTTGCATTTGAATATATTTGAATACTTAAAAAAACAACTACTATAGAGTTTTGGGTAGGTCAAATGAGCATACTTTGATTTTTTTTATTTTTTTATTTTTTTATTTTTTTTATTTTTTTATTTTTTTCAGAAGAAAAAAGCTAATCCTTGATATTCATTGAGAATTAAAGGAAATGGTTGCATATCAGAAATGCAAGGTATTCAGTCTCAAGGCTGAGCCATCTCCAAACTTATACACAAACTATCAAAGTTATCAGATCAAGATATCATAGACTTCCAATAGTGTGGGCTGCTTTCCCGACTGCTTTTCACATGGGGCATCAAACTTGTCCACATAAAGTACAAGATGAGCCCAAGCGGCTTATCCCAGGAGGCACTCGGGGGCAGACTAACTCAATATAGTCAAGAATTACAAAATCATATAATGTGCCAAGATGCAATCAGAGAGGAGATAGAGCACCAACACTGAGCTCTACAAGAGTTGATATTCACCTCCCCCAATTATGTCATCTTCATAAGATTCTATGAAGGAAAAGAGGCCAGAGGCCATAGAGAGTGCCTCCTTGGATAAGTTGTCATGTTGTGCCCTCTATAGACATGTTGAAAGTCCAGCATGTGGAAAGAGTCTTTTAGCCTTGATATATTTTCACACTAGTAACCCAAATCCAAAGAAGACAGGGTAGCCTTGTTGTTTTCCCAATTGATTACAACAGAAGAGTCCCCATAAATGTGGAGAGAGGGGAGACCAATAGCCTCAGCAAAATAAAGTAGGATCCAGAGAGACATAAGCTCTGCTCTTGTATTTGTGTTGTGTCCACAACCCAATTTTAGACTGAATGAGTGATTAGAACTGAGTGCTAGAAAAATGCCAACCCCTCCATTTGAACATGTTACAACTCCATCAAAGAAACCATAGGGGTAACTTAGTATTGGTTCAGGTCCCACCACTCTTACTTTCTTTGATTTTTCAGATGATGGACAATCATGCAAGAGTGAAAAAACATGATTACAAGTGGATGAGGGCACAACGATTATGTTCTCAAATATGGCAAGTTTACATGTGATCTAGATGCACCAGATAACAAAAAGAGGGAGATGTGTGCACTCCAGATCAAGAAGGAACCGGTCTTCTAAAATCTCCAAGAGGGAGATGTTGGACCATGGGATCACCAACTCAAATCTATCACATAAACTGTCAATGATGTTCTGTGCAAATGGACAACTAATGAACAAGTGACTTATAGTTTCCTCATCATCGTGGCATAAGCAACATCGACTGGGGCCATTCCAACCATTTTGCTTTAAATTGTCCCACGTTGTGATCAATTTTCTATAGTCAGCCAGAGAAAGCACTTGATATTTAAAGGGATAGTGCAGCCCCAGATCTGAGAGATGGATTTTTTATGTGTTGACTATAAGGTAGATGAAGCAATCAAATCATAAGCTAGGCTGGCTGTGACCTTCCCATATTTTTTATTGTTAGTCCATAGTAGAGAATGAGTCTGATCACTTAACCTTATTCCACCATGGGAAAGTCCATTAATGTACTTGTTCCATTCTTCCTTCCATCTTCCTCCAAGGTCCAAATGCTCTGTTGACATCCAGCAGGATTGCATATTTAATCCACCACCCGGATTACGTGCATATTGAAGAGATTGCAGTCCATAGTCCAACAAATAATCTCTAAGATCTTCAGAAAAAATAAAGAATCAGCTCAAACCAACGATTGGGTCTACACCCAGTTTAATGCACAATCCATTGCCAACTTTCCAACCCAACTTTCTGCTGAGCCAAGTGAGAGTTCTTAAAAAACCATTCCAGAAGTAAGATGTACCTCTGATTGAGAAACTTTTTTTACGCAACCAAACATCTATATAAAGGTCTTTGAGGTACTTTGTGCTTATGATTTGATGCTAGATTCCCATTCCATTTATAGCCATCCACAGGCTCTTCGATCTTAAAGATGTGTTGAACCAGTCCAAGTTCTTTAAGTCCCAACCCCCATACTCTAGAGGTTTGGATAGGACTTCCCGTCTGCCAGATGAAGTTGATGTTTGTCCCCTGTGATTCCCCAAATGAAGGAGAAAATAAGTAGACAAAGTTTGTTAAAAATGGTTTTAGGTACAGGAGCCAAAGTAAACCAGTAAACAGGTAAACTAGTGAGGACTGCTCTGATGAGAACTAGTCTTCCACCCAAGGAGAGGATTCTGTAAGACCAATGACTGATTCTCCTCTAATTTTCTTTTAATATCCATCTCTAATCATTGATACCATAGCTCAGGGACTTGAGGTAGTAACCAAGGTATTTGAAGCCAACCTGTATGGGATCCATTTTGTAGGGCAAAAGGGCAGAGATTCTGTATAGTACCTCCTCATCCAACTCATTGTAAAGAAAGGAGGATTTATCCACACTAATGCACATTCTAGATGTTGAGCAAAAAATATCCAATAAAACATCAAAGGCCTGCCATTCATCAAGAGTCCCAATCCCCATAAGTACCACATCATCCACGAAAAGCAGGTGGGTTAGGGCCACAGAGGAGGAGATCTTAATTCCTTTAACCATCCCTTTCTTTTGAGCATCCTTTATAATCAGACTGAGCCCCTCTATGACTACAATAAATATCAAAGGGGAGAGAGGGCACCCCTTCCTGATGCCACAAGAGGCTATAAAAAAACGAAAAGGAGTGCCATTTACTAACACAGAGAAATTTGTAGATGTTATGCATTCCATGATCCAATTCACCCCCACCAAGGGTATGCCAATTTGTAGAAGAATGAGCCTCAGGTAGGTCCAGTTAACACTGTCAAAGGCTTTAACCAAGTCCAGTATGAGGACCAGTGCACTTTTTTTTGGTCTTCATAGTGTGTAGTGCTTCCTAGGTGATGCCCACTGGTTCAATAATTTGCTTATTCTTGAGGAAGCCAAACTGTTTAGCAGAGATGGACCTATCTAAGAAGGGTTTCAACTGGTTGGGCGCAATGTCGGAGATAAGCTTGTATATCAGATTACAAAGGGAGATGGGATGATAATCAATAAAGGTTTGAGGCCTCTCACTCTTGGAAACCAGTGTCAAAAAAGTAGAGTTTAGGGAAGAGATCACCCTCCCCTCCTTCCTTGAAAATTCCACAGTTTTGAGTAGATCCCCCCCCCCCAACTAAATAAAAAAACCAGAGAAAGAACTCAACCGACCAACTATCCGGGCCAAGGCTTTTGTCCCTTTTAAAGGCTTTAAGGACCCCTTCAACTTCATCAAGGGTCGCTTTTGAAGTGAAAACATCAGCCTTATCCCTAGATACAAGGGAGGAAAAGAGTTGGATAACCTCCAACTGATCTCTAATATTAATCTTACCATCATCCTTGAAAATATCAGAGTAGTGATTCACTCCCAACTCTTTAAGCTGACTAGTCTCCTAAACCAATACATCCTCCTCATTTTTTAGGGCCCAAATAACATTAAAATTTATGCGGGCAAATGCGAAACTGTGAAAGAATTTGGTGTTTGCATCCCCCAAATCAGTCCATTTTATTATGCTTTTCAACTGCTAGGTCAGGAGTTCACGAGCCTTAAATTTCTATTTGCGTCCTTTAAGGGAAAAAAGGAGATTCATTCCATCCTCATTGAGTATGCCAGAGGGACATGAAGTCAGGAGGGATTGAATTTCCAGATCTATCTCGGATAGTTCTTTTTGCATGGAGAACTTCTTCATTTTCACCCATTCCTTGATCTACCCTTTAAGACTTTTGGGTCTCAAGACAAGACGAGACATGCCATCTTCAACCTGTGAGGGCATCATCGAGTTACAACTTACTTCCACCATCTTAGAGAAACCTTCTTCCAAGAGCCATGCCCGATTAAATTTAAAGGGATAGTTATGTGCAGAGGATATGGAGCTCCATTCCAAACACGCTGGATAGTGATCAGAGACTTCGAAAGGAAGGGCCCACACTCTATACCTTAGTAGGCGAGGAATGAGAGAAATTGATGCCAAAAATTTGTCCAGCCTTTTGTTTATGCCCTCATCACCAACCCTTCCATTCCTCCATGTAGGGCCAACATAAGTAGGAGCTATGCCAATCAAGTTGGAATCTTTTTATGAGTTGAGAGAAGTAGGGTGCCAAAGGATCCTGATGAGTTTTTTTGCCCCAAATCTCTGCATCATTAAGGGTGAAGTTTAAGTCACCAGCCAAGGTCAAATTTGGTATATCAAAAATACCTCCTACCACCACATTATTCCAGAAAGGGACTCTGTTAAGATAGGGTCCATAACAGTTTAGAATAGACAATTAAGAAGGCGAGCCCCAGAACTTGGGTTTGACTAGGATACCATCATAGGTCTGAAAGTCTTTACAACGTGCTGAAAATGGGTCCCAACCAGTCTTGAGACCTCCCGAGAGGCCAGCAAAGTCTAGTGCACATAATTCCCATCCAACCAGGAGTTTGGAAAAAGCAAGAAGTGCATGAAAATGGTCACACATGGTCTCTTGAAGAAGAATCATGTCTGAAGCAATGGAGAGGAAAAGAGATTGAAGGGTTTTTTGTTTGGCAAACCCCTCGAAGCCACAAACATTTAGGGAGAGTATCTTCATAGGGGACCATCTTTGTGGGTGACATTACTCTAAGCACTTAGAGGGAGGAGACAAAATCGACAGGAGAGGAAGAGGCCCTAGCTGCATTTTTTATTCTGATTGAAATAGGGGTGAAGGGTAGGGAGTCCTTGCCCCCCAAAGGTTCAGAGGGAGGTTTCTTCCTGGGTTTTCTAATAGCAAGTTTCAAAACGAATGGAATCCAACAGTAGAGTTGACGGCGACAGGGGAGATTTAGATGAAAAAATAGAAAGGGACTTCATTAGAGCAGGGCTAGTGAATGCAGGGGAGTTTTGAGGGCTGTCAGGTGGTCGAACAATCAGAACTGAATTCCCTGTAAGAGCAAATGGAGGGAAGCCATCCAAGTTTAACAAGGAGGTAACGACCACAGTCACTTGGGTAGGGGAAGCCACCTAGACAGGTAATGAGAGAAAGGCATCAGAGTCCTCTACGGGATGGGTTACCTCAGGAATAACCGGAGGAGCCACTGAAGTGGGGTCACTAATCATAAGGGGAGCTTGTGCAATACAATTTTCAACATCCTGTATAAAAAGGAGCTCTCCTTTCGTTAAATCTTCATAGTTGGTAGGAGAGTGAGAATTGTACATACCGTCAGAAGGGCAAGATGATTAAGTCGCTAGTGGAGGTGGGATCGATGATGAAGATCTATCTGGTGGAGAATCGAAACCAGTAGAGACTAAAGGGGAGGCACCTTGTATAAGTACAAGGCAGGAACAACGGAGGTGCCCAACCTCATGACAACAATTACACTGGAATGGTATATTCAAGTAGTCTAACCTTTGGCAGATAGGAGTTTCATTGCACATGATCTCAATTTTTGTTGGCAACCCTTTTGAAATGTCCATCTCAACCAAAATTTTTGCCATCCTCTTATAAAAAAAGAGCTGGAAGTCATCCTTCACAACCACAAAGCGCCCTAATGAGTTGGCTAGTCCCTCAAGGAAGTCTTTTCTCCAAAGAGGAAAAGGTAGCGCAGGAAGGAGCACCCAGAGATGTCGCTTGACCACTCTCTCCCATAGAGGGTTGAAGTCCGCGTGCCATCTACTAAGCACCAGAGAGCCCTTATTTATGGTCCAAAGGGTATTTAGGATCAACGTCGCATCCTTGTCTTCCAAGAAAACGAAGACCAACTAGCGGTTTTCCAATAGGCTAATGGTTGGCACATATGTCAAAAGAGGTTTCCAGTGTGTAATGCCCCATTCCACCCATTCCTTCTTCCCCATACTGCAATATTCAAGCCTAGCCACCAAGGCCCTGTAGTAGAGAGCCTCCACCTTGTCCATGTAAATGTCACGCCCCAACACGTAACTTTGCTTGGTCTCGAGCGCTTTCACACCTTTGACATTCCTTCGTGCATAGGCCGAAGAGCAACCTTCATTTTGATATGCACGTGAAGCGACACCCTCACACCTGGGCGCATCAAGTTGACGGGTATCCATAATCCTTAGGCCGACAACTGTATGCCAACGTGGAAGGATCTAGGGTTTGGAACCACCAAAGGATGGGAGTCCCACTGGCCATGACAAGAAAACAAAACGGGGCTAATAGAGGTCGAGCAAGCTAAGAGCCAAGAGAAAAAAGCCGACAAGTCAAGAAAGAAAGTTGGCTGGAGAAAAAAACCCCGTTGCCAAACAACCGTAACAAAATGAACAGTTAACCCCATGGTAAATAGGCACCACGAGCTAGAAACGAGAGGGCCGGTGAATCTGACAACAAACCCTGCCCAACAAAAATATACATCTTGACGACGTCACCGAGGAAAAAAGAAAACAAAGTAGAGAAAAGAAAAAGGAAGAAAAACTAATAACTACTCTAGGGTTAAGTCTGCAAAACCCCGTTAGGGAAACACTAAAAGCCTGCAACAGTTACCAAGTCACACCAAGGTGATAAACCCTCCGACAGTCAACGGGTATTGATAGTTTCAACAACAAAAAATACAAAGTGATTTAACCAAGCCAAAAACCCCTCGACAGTCAACGACATCGACATATGCAATATCAAAATATACAGAGAAACTAAACCAAGCCATAAAGGTAGCAGGACCGAGAAAACCGATGCAGTCACAAGAGTCGCAGAGATAAAAACAAACTCTGCAAGAAAAACCACAGACAATGAAGAAAAACAATGATAAAAACAAATTCCCACTTTTTTAATAAAACATGGTTGGTACTAGGCCCCCTGCGAAGGGGGCGAACTCCATGCATGAAAAGGAAAAAAGCATAAGAGAGAAAAGACAGAAGGACCCGTGTAGGAGGGCAGAGAAAGCCAGTCCCAAAGACATACCCGAAAAAGTATCAGTGACGGTCGTCTTGACATGTTCCGGCTCAAGTAGCAATCCACAACAGCTGAAAAGGCGTCTCCATTACTGAAACCCTCTTTTGGGTTTATAAATTATACTGCTTGATGCTACAAGTGGCTATAAATTTAGTATCTTAAAGTTCCTCAAAATACAACACAAAGTTTACAACAACTCGATTTTAATGTAGATTTTCAATATTTTTTTACCTTTTATTTAACAACCACTTTTTTTCAGAAGAAAAAATCCTGCCTTGATATTCATAACTGAATCAAAGACATAATAACACAGCTGTCAGCATACAGTAATACATAGTACATCATGGAGTTTTCGCCAGGGGGAAAGGCGAGCCAACAACTAAATGTTCCCATCAGAAAGCTGATTCATCATAATGTAGTCTGCCAGAACAACCACATCTATCGAGCGTCAACAGGCACTGAATCCACAATCCAAAAGAGATCTCTCATACTTAACAATGAACTGATATGATGGAAAAAATCATCATATGAACAGTCTTAGTAAAGCTGAAAAGTATCATGCGA
>LPNX011165676.1:58449-219501 GCA_001517045.1 Pseudotsuga menziesii | reverse complement strand
TTTCACCATCAAAAATGTAGCGGTTGCGTGCTTTCCATATTATCCACATCATATGGAAAGGAAGATAATACCAAGGCGAGTCCCTGTGCATGTTTTTGGTCCAATTTTTTTATCATTACATCAACAGAAACAACAGGAGTGATTGCACCCAGATGAAAGATATCACAAACATGTACCGCAACAGTCCTCCAAACACTGCAGAAAATAAATAAATGAGTGACAGATTCATCATTTGTGCCACAGAGAACGCAGATCCCAGGCCCGTGGAAACCTTTTTTCTGCAGATTGACCCACGTAAGTATTTTATCACGAAGTGTGAGCCAAATGAAGCATGATATCTTGCTGGGTACATTCCTATTCCAAAGGACAGAGTCAATGGAAGTAGCAGTTGGAGTGGGGTAAACCCCAACTAAATAATCATATGCAGCACATGCTGATGGAGTACCATGCGAGTCTTTGTGAATCCAAGAGAGTGTATCAGGTCGGTCAGAAAGATGAATACCAGCACCATATAATTCATGTATGAAATTGTTCCAAATATCATAGTATGTGCCCCCAAGAAGGAGATCATCAGCATTCAGCCAATAGCTCATAGCAGGAAAGAGAGTGTTCCGAGCCTGTGCGAGTGTACATATGTCCAAATCTTCCAAATAGGTTCTCAAATCCTCAGGCAGATGTGGAGTTTTAACACCAATAATGGGATCAATGCCAAGAAGGATATTATTACCATCCCCCACTTTCCAGGTCAAGCAAGTTCCCAGCCACGGGAGAACCTGTACAAATCCCCTCCAGAATAAAGATGAGCTACGTGTGCTAAAATTCTTCTTCCTGAGCCAATCAATAACAGGGATACCATTCAAATATTTAGTATGAATAACAGCTGACCAAAGACCATCGGAATGTAGTATTCTCCAAAGATTTTTTAGGCGCAATGAAAGATTAAACCAGTAGAGGTTTTTAATGCCCCATCCTCCACATTTTTTAGGCCAGGAGAGGTCATTCCAGTTGGCCAAATGAAATTTCTTTTTGATATCTGAGGAGCCCCAGAGAAAGCTGAACATAAGGCTTCTGAGCTTCCGAAGGACAGCAGCTGGGAGAGGTGCCAGACTCATCCAATAAACCGGAATGCTAGATAATACAGAGTTTAAAAGTACCAATCTACCCCCAAGTGAAAGATATCTATAGGTCCAGTGACAGATCCTTTTCTCCACTTTTTGAATAAGCCATAGCCAGTCATAGATCCTGTATCCAATGGGTTTTAAGAAAAAACCAAGGTAATTGATCCCCATATGAAGTGGCTGCATCTTGTAGGGGATGACTGCTGAAAAAGAATTATATCCAACCTCATCCAAATTGCAGTACAGGAAACAAGATTTATCAACATTAATCATCATGCCAGATGCTTTGCAGAAATTTTCCAATATAACCTCAAATGCAGTCCAATCCAGTAAAGTGCAAGTACCCAATAAAATCACATCATCAACGAAGAGGAGGTGTGTAAGTGTAAGTGAGGGAGAGATATGAATGCCCCTGATCAATCCATTGTCCCTGGCATCCCGAATAAGCAAGCTAAGGCCCTCAATGACAAGAATGAAGAGGAGGGGTGATAAAGGACAGCCCTGACGAATACCACGGGAGGCAGGAAAGAAAGATGAGGGGGTACCATTGACTAGGACCGCAAAATTTACAGTAGTAATGCATCCCATAATCCAGTTCACTGTGAGGAGGGGTACTCCGATTTGGATCAAAATTAATCTGATGAATGTCCAGTCCACTCGGTCAAAGGCCTTCGTTAGGTCAAGCTTAAGGACAAAAGCAGAAAGTTTCTTAGTGTGGATGGAATGAAGTACCTCCTGAAGGATACCAATGGGCTCAGAAATTTGGCGGTCTTTAAGGAACCCATACTGTTCCTGTGAAATGCCGGAGTCAAGAAAGGGTTTGAGTCTTCTAGCAATGACTTTTGCAATGAGCTTATAGAGGACGTTGCAGAGGGAGATAGGTCTAAAATCGGCAAAGGTCAAGGGCATGTCCTTTTTGGGTATGAGTGTCAGGAAGGTAGAGTTAAGGGAAGGGGGAATATAACCAGAGGTTCTGGTTTGGTCAACAGCCTTGAGAAGAGTAGGGCCTAGGAGATCGAAGAAATGTAGATAAAATTCAACAGGCCAGCCGTCCGGACCCGGGCTTCGGTCTTTTTTAAATGTTTTAAGGGAGAGTTCCAATTCAGTGAGACAAACAGGCCGAGTAAGGAGGGATGACTGATCAGGTGGGATAAGGCGGGGAAAGAGTGATACGACATTCAGCTGGTGATCAAGACAGGTAGAGCCATCATCTGTGAAGATGGCAGCAAAATAGGACTTTCCAAGAGCCTTGAGTGAGACCACATCCTCAACTAGAACACCATCAGGGCCTTCAAGGGACCAAATAGAATTTTGTAATCTTCTACATGAGGCAAATGCATGGAAAAACTTGGTGTTTGCGTCACCTTGCAATGCCCATTTAAATCTGCTTTTTAATTGCCAGGTGAGAAGGATGTGATCAGAGATCCTCTTCTTTTCAGCCTTCAGAAGTGCAAGCCTAGCCAGTTGTTCATGAGAAAGAATACCATTGGTGGGACCGGCCAGAATGGATTCAATGGCTGCTTCCAAGTTTGTAAAAGAGCAGTTCATGAAATCAGATTTATTCTTAGTCCACTTTTTAGTGGCAGCCTTAAGCTTGCGGAGGGTGAGCCACATATCTTCAATGTCAACAAAGTGGCCAGCTGTGAAGGAGGAGGACCACTCCTTATTAAACCAGTCAAGGAAGTCAGTATCCTCAAGCCATGATCTATTGAATTTAAAGGGAAAGTTAAAAGGACCCTTAATGTCTCCCCATTCGAAACAGATAGGAAAGTGGTCAGATAGGTCCACACATTTGATCCAAGACTTATAGACGCCCAAAGTGGGAAGAAGTGTGCTAGAAATAAGGAACCGGTCCAAGCGTTTACCGATGCCCTCAGTCCCAGCTCTACCATTGCGCCAAGTAGGACCAGAAATGAGTGGAGTCACATCCACAAGCCCAGCAGAATCGAAGAGGGAGGAAAAGTGGGAGGAGAGAGGATCAAATGTGGCTTTTTCTCCCTAGACTTCAGTAGAGTGAAGGGTGAGGTTGAGGTCACCCCCAATCACAAGTGAAGGTAAATGGAGAAGGCCACCAATGAGGGCTTTGTCCCAGAACAGAACACGGTCACGATAAGGGCCATAGACATTAAGTATGTGGAGGGGGTCGGACAGTCCCCGAATAGAAGCCTGTAAAAGAATACCCGCGCATGTGTGGAAAGCCTTACATTTTGCCTTTGTCGGATTCCATGCAGAGAGGAGGCCACCAGAGAGTCCATGTGCACTGATAGCACAATACTCCCAGGAGGGGAGTAATTTTGAGAATGCAAACAGTGCAGGAAGGTCACTACACATTGTTTCTTGTAAAAGGATGAAATCAGGTTTTACAGAACTGATGAGAGAGCGGAGGCTGAGGGTTTTGGTCTTACCTCCAAGACCACGAGCATTGAGAGAAAGTATAATCATTAAGGAACCTCATGGGGGGGAGACGATGCTCTAAGTCCCCTAGAATGTGAGCCCCTGGCAGCATCCTTGATGCGGACAGAAAGTGGAATGTAGGGAGGTGAAGCAGATGAAAGGTCTGCCTTGAGGTCTCTTTTTCCTTTAGGTGCTTTCCGAACAGTAACATTAGCAAACCTGATGGAGTTAATGTGAAAGGTAGAGGGAGAAGATGGAGTAGAGGCAGTAAAAACATCAAGTGACTTCTTAAGGGAAGGGTCAGAGAAGGAAGGAGAGGCGGTAGGGCTGGGTGGTGAAGGATCAGGACACATGAGAGGATCCACAGGTATGAGAGGGGGAAAATCATTTGATGAATCAAGTGCAAAGCCCGAGTGCGAAGGGATGGGCAAGGGAGGGGAATGGGAGGGTAAAGTACAAGATGGGGGAGAGGAAGCCTCAGTGGCAGATAGGGGAGTGGCAGGAAGGGGAGAAGTAGTAGGATCGGGAGGAGGAGGGGGAGGTGGTGTCAACTGGTGATCTGGAGGACCAGAATGTCTATGTGACAGGATTAAATTATCAACAGCTTCAAAAAAGGATTCAGGAACTAGTTGAGAGGGTTGAGAGGAAAGCAGAGACGGGTTAGGAGGAGGATGTGAAGTAGTATCAGGGGAAGCCGGCGGAGAGATCAGAACAGGAACCTCAGTATCAGATGAATGATCATCAGAAAACCGAAGAGGACAAGATTTTCTCAAGTGTCCGACAGATCGACAGTTGCTACATCGAAAAGGGACATGAAGATAATCAAGCTTTTGGATCAGAAGGCGTTCTTTGCAGAGAATTTCAACCTCAGCAGGGAGACCCCTGGAGATATCAAGCTCAACCAGAATTTTAGCCACTCTCTTGTCATAAATCAGATGAAAATCATCCTCAACAGAGATAAATCTGCCAATAGTATCTCCAATACCTAAAAGGATCTGCTTGTTCCAAAGAGGAAATGGGAGATGAGGTAACAAAACCCAAAGGTGGCGTTTGGTAATACGTTCTCTAAGGGGATCAAAATTAGAATGCCAGCGCCCTAACACTAAGGAGCCTTTACCAATATGCCAAATACCCTCCAGGACTCGAGTGCAGTGTTCAGGTTCCAGGAAAACAAAAACAATCCAACCATTGGATAGGAGGCTAATGGTTGGGATGTAGTTAAAGAGAGGCTTCCAATAATCATTTGCCCAATCCACCCAGGATGCCTTATTCAAGCGACAGTATTCTAAACGGCCAATCAGAGCCCTGGAACAGAGAGAGGAAACACGATCCATATAGACATCGTGTCCTAAAACATACTTGTAACGTTCATTCAATACCTTGATGCATTTGGATTTGCATTTACGTTGGGTATGAGAACGAAAGTCAGAATCAGCCATAATGTGGATACACAATGCTAAGAGAGGAAACCCTAAGAGGTCAAACCCTGATCCAAGAAGATACCAGGTCAATGCCAGTCATAGCAGGGTAAGGATCAGCAAAGGGGATCCGTGCCAATGAGTGTAGAAGGGAAGAAAATAGGATAAGTAAAGAGTGTCAAAAGCAAGTATCCACAAACAATACAGTAAGTCCCAGATGATAGAACCCTACTGCCAGCGGGACAGAGGCACATACAGCAGATCACAATAAAAATGAGGCTGTCCAATGAGAAAAGAAGTGGAGTGGATCGAAGGGTGAGGAGAGATACCAAAAAGGCCAGACCCGGGTCAAAAAAGAAACAGTTCACCAGAACAACAATCAAGGCCAGATGTGGGCCAGCGCACAGTCACCCAGGTGGGGTATGGAAAAACACCTACAGTGGGGTATGGAAAGGTGAAGAAAAAACCCCAGAAAGTCAACCACCAGGGTGCATGAGGGAGCACATATCAACATAAAATGCTGCAGTATATGTAAAAAAAGCAAGATACCTCTAATACCACAACGGCATACAGAAGAAGCAACAAAAATAATACAGGTAGTAACAAACCCCCAGGTCAATAGGCTAGAAAAAGGAATGTGTCAAGAAAGACACAGTCACGAAGGTGAATACAACACCAACAGGCATCCACAAGGCCACGTGAGTCGGGTTCAGTAGAAGCAATAAAATAAGCAAGCCGATACAAAACCCTAGGGCAGAAGGGCGTGAGAGCAATGAGAGTCGAAAGGAACCCCAAGACAAAAAAGATATGGGGTCACAGTCCAAGGAGATCGGGCAGACAAAGACAGCAAGAAACCCAAGGTCCCTCGGATAAGACAAAAAACAAAAACATGATACAGTCCCACATGGGTCCAACCCGAAATCACGGAGGTGTAAGGTGACAGAAAAACACCAGTTTTTAGCCGGAAATCAGCGAACTCCTTCCCACTTTTTTAGACCCCTTGGTTGGTACTAGTCCCCCGGTAAAGGGGAGGGACTCCAAGGTGGGCTAAAAACTGGCGTTCACATACAAATGCTGAGAAACCCTAGGACAGAAAGGACCCATGAACCGATAATGGGGGCACAAAAAGTACAAGCAGTCGCAATACTAACCTGTAGAAACCGTAGTGCAGTGTAAGAGTGGAAGACGACAACGCCGAGGAGACAGGAGAGGTCCAAGACCGCTGACAATCCAGGTTCCAATGCAGTGCCAAAATAGAGGAAATGAGACCGCAGCACTGAGTAGACGACGACGCCGTAGAAGCAGGAGTGCTTAAAGTCCACTGACAGACCTGGGTTCCATAATAATATATGACTGTCGAGCGAAGGAAAATGTAACAGCACCGGCGAGAGGAACCAACCATCATCTACCAACGCTTGATAATCACAATGTTGAGCCATGAAACCGCTGCGTGAACGGAGGTGGGTGCAGGTGCAGGTGAGGGAGCAGTGGCCATAGCAAGAGCCTTCGGATCAAAACGACCACTTTATTGACATATTATTACACATTCTTAAAACAAATGCTCACTATTATTAATTGTATAAATAAATTACCCCTTAAAAATAAGTCGTTCCATTCCCAACTATGGAACTCAATTAGACAATTCCAACTAAATTTTGGAAAATATAAGTGTAATAACGAACCCGAAAATAAATCCAATTAAATGATTATATCCACGCGCTTAAAATCACCTAACCATTGGTCGAATGTTTATATACTACGCGCTTAAAGTCACTTGTCCATTGGATCAATCTCCAATACACTAATGTCTATACAAATACAAATTGATTGAAAATCACGAAAGTTACAGAGCCATCGAAATGGTGTACGAGAACAGAAAATAGCCAAGAATGCAGCGAAAATTGCGTGTGTATATCCCATCTGCATCTCGGTATCCATTCACTGCAGGGACTCTCAAAACCCTAAGAGGCACGCAAGACGGTAAATATTTCAGATTATTCTCACAATTTAATTCCTCCGTAATCAACTTTTTATGATTACATTTCCATTTCGGCGCCTTAAATTTACAGGCCAGTTCAATCTCAGTTGCGCTGAATTTGTGCATGCTTTCCCTTATCCGTACACGATTTGTCAAAATAAAACCTATTATTTCTTAATCTTATAGCACAATTGCCGTTTTTGTAGAGTTTGTTAGCACGGGCTTCTCCGATTGTGTAGTTTCTAAAAATTTCTGTGTGAATTTAAAATACAAGCCTCTGATAGACTTAAATTTTGGGCTCTACATTCGCCAGAGAGATGCTGTGTAGGTACTGGTAGGTACTGGGAGGTTTTTAGGGAGTTGCTGTGTAGGTACTACAAGGTTTTTGGGGTTCAGTAACTTGGGTCCATCCAATTTTATTCAATTCCTTTAGTTTTTTGGTTTTGTTCCCATGAAATTTGAACTATAAAACCCTACTGTGGTTAAGTTTTGATAATTTAAGGGTTTAGTAACGGGGGGTTTTAAGTTTTAGTTTAGGTAATTCTACTATTTGCTTTCGGCCTTTTTTCCCATGAAATTTGAAATATAAATCCCAGTGTTGTCAAAATTTGATAATATTACTAGCCACAGAAGTTTTAAGCAGGTTCGATGACATTCATTGAGTGAAAATTTTCTGTTTTATCCTTTTAATTTTTCGCATGGAGTGGAGACTATAAGCCCCTGGTATAGTTAAACAATTTGGGTACCTTATTTCACAGGGATGGTATGCAAGTAGAATCGTGCTTTTGGGTTTTGGCAGTGGGAGTTCTGTCGTGGCAGTGGAAATAATTTCACGTTTAAGTAGATGGGGGCTCCAAAGCAGAAATGGACGCATGAAGAGGAGGCTGCTCTTAGGAATGGGGTGGAGAAATATGGTCCTGGTAAATGGCGTGCTATTCTAAGAGATCCCACCTGGAGCTCGTGCTTGGCATCACGATCTAATGTGGATCTGAAGGTATGTAGGGTTTTTGCTATTGCATTGTTTTGGAGAAATTTGTGGACTGCTTTGAATCACATATATATGGCAAGGTCAGTGTTAGCAAGCTTTTACGAGTCTGAGTTGATTCCTGAATTTATATCTGGTATGAGGAAACCAAGTCAAGTCAGCTCCTCTTAGTTTGACTGGGCCATGAGCTAAGTCACAAGGTTTGCTGAACGTCAACCTGGAGGTTTAAAGTTAGGTGAAACTGAAAAAAAATTTGAAGTTCAGTGAGGTTTGCTGAACCTCATTCTGAACCTATTCGGCGAACCTGATGCAAATTCAAACCCCAAGCAAACTTGAAGGGGGAGTTTCAATTTTTTTTCAATTTTTAGAAAGTTCAAAAATGTATTGGGTTAAAAACCTAACCTTATCATGTTAAAAACCTAACCCTATCACGTTAAAAACCATATTCAAGCATTGTCTACACGGTTAGAAGACCTTCTTATGCCGTGATTTGCAATTAGCCTTTAGTAGTGTGGCCAAAGATTCACATAGTTCCTCTCACCTATGGTGTGTGCCTATTCTGAGTGCAGAAGAAGATGATCTCGGCACTGATATTATCTACACTCCAGTTGGAAGACCTTGTTTATGTTTGCAGTGATTTGCATTTGGCCTTAAGTAGTGTGGCCAAAGAGTCATCTAGTTCCTCTCGCCCATGGTTTGTGCCTATTCTAAGTGCAGAAGAAGATGATCTTGGCATTGATGGTGACATTTGTGATAAGCCTAGTGATGACAGAGTTCCACTTATTGATGAATATGATGATCACAATTCTAGTGCCTTCACTACTCCATGTGCTCTTGATGGTTTAGAGCTTTATGATGTTAAAGACTAAAGTGTAGGCCACAAGAATAGAAATTCTGCCCAAGTTTTAAATTTTGTGAAACAATTTCAGGGATTGTAACTATTTGAGATTATGGGTTTCCTTTTAAATTTTGAAATTTGAAGACTATGTTCTATTTCATTTTGCAATTTTCAATTGCATAATGCATTATGTGTTCAAATTTTGATCATGTTTTGAAATTTGTGATTTTTTTAGGGATTGTAAGTATTTGACATTATGGACGTCCTTTCAAATTTTGAAGTTTGAGAATATGTTCTACCTCTTTTTTAATTTCTAGTTGCACTGTATGTTTAAATTTTAATAAGATAATTGATGATTGGATTTAATCATGATTAAGGTACTCTTGAGTCATATATGTTTTTCGATCATGATTCTTATTCATATATGTTTACTCATGTTGATGTTTAATTATTTTATGTTATATTTCATTTTGAAGTGTGTGTGTGTTTGAATATGTATATAGATGAACCTAATGGTGAACCTCATTGAAATATTCAAACCCCAAATCAAACATAATGGTTGTCAAACTCGAATTTGAATTCGAACCTTGTGACTTAGGCCATGAGTCTGACTTGTGATTTTGATTTTGCGAGTATGATCCATAGGGGTTGTTGAACTATTAGACTTTTTTGAACCCATATATGACCAAAATCTTTCAAATCACGATAGAAAAAGACCAGTATACCACCAAAATAGGTTCAAAAAGTATAATAGTTAGACAACTTCATAACTCATACTCCCAAGTCAAATGGAAAGTAGATTTACTTGGCAAGTTTGACTTGCGACACTTGCGATTCATACCTGGTTGTTTGTTGACAAGTGATAGAAAAAATAAAAAACACTTTACCCAATTTACTAATAGGCAACTAACAAACTTGTCAATTGTTTAGAATCCATGTTGTTATGTAGTATTTAGTATCATCTATTTAATTTAAAACGAGTTTTTAGTGAAATTTTGTATTATATGGAATCTGAATACGGTACACTCACCCCCGATGGAAATTTAACATATATTTAATTTCCTGATTCAACTCCTGTTTTTTCCCAAGCTTAGGTAAATGCTTACTCTCTAGCCTTGCTAAGTCATTCTTGGAGTCATGTTTGGTAAGTTTGGCATTGATGGTAAGTGATGTAGGAGCATCCTTGGGCTCAGTTGATAAACATCAACCCAAAAATATTTTGATTATAAGTTGGTAGTTGTAGGATTAATAAGATGGCAGAGTCATTGCTGTAGAAACCATTTCTTCGGATCTCGACTGCAGAACCCCAAGTCACATGCTGCAAAACCCTAAGTCACATGTTGCAGAACCATAATGGTGAGCATGGTTCCGTGAGGAGGTAGTTTGCTATATGGAGGTCGATGTGAAGAGATAGGGCCCGAAGGAGAGAGAGAGAGAGAGAGCCGTTGGTGGTTGGGGTGGAACAATTGCCACGATGCAAGAAAAAAAGAGGCAATCTGACAAGCCTGGAGATTGATACATGGGCAACCAAAAACGATTCGTTGAGTAATTGATCTCTGGTGTTGAATCGTTCTCCCCTTCGTCTTCCATTCTAGAGGTATAAGATTGTTCGCCCGTGAATGAAAAGGGGTTTTTGGCCACTGAAATAGATTTGCTAATTGGGCTGTGGCTAGAACTGGGGCATTTGACACAAAAATTGTAGAAGTCCAAGTTGAGCCTGTGATTGTGGCGTGGAGAGCAGCGTTGGCTGCCACATCGTTTTGGCATTGTAAAACAGGGGAGACAAAGACCCCCTAAGTCTGATTCACAAAGGGTAGGTTACTTTGATTCCAATAAATAAAAGTCAACATTTACACTTCTGTTCTTGTTTCCTCTTGAATGAGTTATTGTTTTGTCAATTGTTCTTTGCATAGAAAATTTCTAATCTTGTGAGACAATAGAATGCTGGTAGCTGTGTATTTGGACAGGGAAGTTTGAGTTATGTAGCATCGAACATGAGAGTACGAAGCCCTTCCTTACCCATATTAGGATTTAACTGTTTAGATCTAAAGTGACAATGGATAACATTTAGTGTTGTATCAGGAAAAGTGTCAAATAATGACCTTTAAAATTTACTGTGTTGCATGAGCTCATCTACACACAACAAGTCTCAACAAATTTATCAGATACAAGGGTTTTATCCCTTCAATGGAGTTGCCATGTGAGAATAAAATATACATGTAAGAACTCACAAAAATATTTTTCGCTTCTTCCTTGTAAAAATAAAAACTGAAAAATGTTAGTCGAGTCGCCGTATGAAAATTAAAGATCTACTCTAAGCATTCATCAAACAAAGAAAAAACAAAAAAGAAGAAAACAAAAAGTCGTATTTTGGGAATAAAAAGATTTATTACTGGCAATGGCACTGTAAAATATTGCCGCCTTTCACGCACCTTGGGGGGTTAGGTTGTTGTGGCAGAAATCTTCAAGCCACTAACTGTGTCCTTGTGGGCAAGTCTCGAGTCAATTACTGTCACTTGATCTTGACTCCTCCGTTTAGGCAAACTCCTGACGAAGCTAAAGGGGTAAGACCCTAATAGTTACTAAGGCTCATTAAGCTTTAGATGGTAGTTTATGATTGGGTAAGTTGTTTAGGAGTTTTTATGAAAGCGACGCAAGAGACTGCATTAGTGATTAAGACAACAACATGAAATACAAATTAATCCATCCACATAAGATTCATTTTAAGCAAAATGATTGTATGATGTAGACCAATGTTTAAAATGGAGTGCTGTTGGACTGATAAATGTATTGCAATTGTTCTTGGTCAATTTTCAGTTTATGAATCATTGAATGGATTATGAGGGAGGAGGATTCATGATATACCACAAAGGTATAGGGAATATGTCCAGACTCACTAAGTGTGTTAGCACACAAGAAAATGTGTGCTGAATGGAGTCACGGGGGGATGTCCAACACTACACCAACAAGGATGTAGCCTGATAGGGCCCCGCGGTCACTTTTCAGTTGTTCCCGCTTCCTCTGTAAAATTTGCCCACACGAAGCAAAACGCAACGCTGAATTTTCGTTGTTGGGAGGTTAATTGAAAGTGTGAACGCTAATTAGACTAGTCTCTCAATCCCTTTCTGGATACGATCAATTGGTCGGTTAAAGTTGCAGAGATCCAGAGCATAATGGGATTGAGTCTTGTTGGTTTTAAGTGTTTATGAGCAATGTTTTCTTGGTTAGAAAAGAAAAACCCAAGAATCTCTTTCCAAGTCCAGTACTCGGGCAAGTCCTTATCCGTGAACCATACTCGGGAAAGCAAGGGGGTTTATTTTAAACGTGAGAGTGCGAAAAAGGAAGGTTTTCTAACTACTGCACTGCGCAAATCTTTTCCCTTTCGGTAATTGGGTTTAGCGTTGAGGGTTAGTATTTGTATTACTTTGCAATAAAATTGAAATTGGAAATGACATAGTATATAGATATGTAAAGCAAAACTATACTAACAAAAGCAAAACCATGAAAAACGTGCACCTACGCAAAAAACCCCAAGGGGGATGGTGAGTGGGCTATGAAGGAGCCTACTTAAAATATTTTACTACAGTATTTACAATGCTTGAGGTGGATGCCAATGGTCCTTACAGATCTGGATCCAAAGGCTTACAAGTTTTAGAAAAAGACAAGACCAAGAATGGTGCTCTAGGAGGTCTTTGAACAACTTAGATCCTTGATTTTTCGGCAGCACTTCTCCTTGTCCTGGCGATAAAAAGTGAAATACCAGCCATCTGTAATGCACCAAATGTGCCAAATAAAGCATTAAGAACATAAAAATTTAAGTACTTAAGTGATAAACAATAACCCTAAGTACTTAATCAATCTAGATCTACACAGAATAAAGCTTTAAGATTAGGACCCTAAGTACTTAATCAATCTAGATCTACTCAGAATAAAGCTTTAAGATTAGGATCTAGCAATGTACTTAAATAAATCAGCCTTTGAATAATCTTTTAAAGAAACTAATTTACTTAAGTATTTACAAAGTAACGGGAACTAAAGAAAAAGTTTGATTGTAAAGGTGAAGGAAAGAAGGAAGAAGGAAATAGCTCCAAGCTTGGGAATCCTTTGAGCCATGGAGTTTGTTGCTGGAAAGTGGAGGGATTATGCTCCTTGGAAGTGCTCGAAAATTGGTGGAGTCAAACAAGATCAACAAAACGTTTGACCCTAGATACCTATATCAATTCATCAATTCTTGCACGAAGACATGGTAAAACGCAAGGGTGTTAACTATAAAAGAAACTTGGAAAAAACATGCATTTAAACAAAAATAACATATACGTCCAGGAGATCTAATGCAACTAATCAGTAAGAAATGATCAAGCAAGAAATTTCTTACCCTATTGAGATTACTTCTTGTTGTAGGCCCACAACAAACCACACAAATACAACAAAAATGAATGATACCAATTACCTCATGAATTATGCAATTTTTATCCACACACTTGAGCCATACACCACATGAGACCTCCAAAGTCTTTTTATTATTCCAAAGAGTTTTACAACTACAATACAACGCTTGGGCATTCCTTCACTCCTTTGACCATGAGAAATAATGAACTGGGAGCCCCTGCTTAAATAGCAAAAAAGTCCCCAAGGGGGATGGATCACTAGCTGACAGAAGAGTTTAGTTGAAGGAGATGATTGTGGATCTGATTGGAGCTTGGTTGAAGTTTGTTTCAAAAATAATATGCCACTTCTCCCACAAGAGATGTGCTCTCATCCTAATCCCCACCAAACCACTCGTGGGCTGCCACATATGCCACACGTGAAACAAAAGATGAAGCCACACTCCCCTTCAAGAGATAATTGGGGGGATATGTTGGAGTTTGATTCATGATCCTACCAAACAATACACAAGATGCCACATGTGCCACACGATCCAAAGCAATATAAGATGGTGGTGGGCGCATTCCAAACTTTGATTTGATTCGCTACCAACTCAATTCACTCCAAAACTCATGTTTTAATCTTTAGTTTAAGTCGTCCCTCATTCAGGAAATGATTGCCCACCATATGAGACAAAAATGCCACATCACCCACACGTTTAAACATGTGCCTTTTGACTTGTGTCATTTTGTGTCTTTTTAGCTGCTTAGCTTTTATTGACCATTTTGTCGCATCTTTAGCAAAATAATGCCTTACGGGATGATTTAGCCGCCTAAAACATATGAAAAGTGGGTCCTGGAGTGAAGAGGACGCTTTGACTGTGAAAATGAGCCCGCACATGCCAAAATCTGCCTTCGGATCAAGTTTTTTATGACCTTTACAATTTTTTTAATTAAACCATAAAAAATGGCCTAATTTTGCAGGAAAAAATAATTTTCTCGGAATTCAACAAAAACCTAGGGGCACCTAGCACATGTCCATACAACTCAATTTGAATGTCTGGCATGTTTATAAACATTGACACAAAGGCTCTAATAACCTCCTAAGGCCTAACCACCAAGACGACTACCCCAACTTTGGAGGTGTGAGTGAAAAACTCATAAATTATTAGTCGTTTGTTCAACAACAAATAATTACTGAGGGAAAAAACACTCCGGGCTAGTTGGCTTGATGTCTAACTCTAGGAAGTCTTTTATAAAATTGACCATGCTAGCACATTTTTTACAATTTCTCCAGGGGGGTATGAACATGTGTTACAATTTTTTTTGAAAAAACTTCCAGAAAAAGCCTGGTGGACTTATGGACTCCAAAGAATGAACAAGCATACTTGTTCTACTTTGTCGAGTCACTTGAAAAATCCACCAAGTACAACTTAGGTGGTAACAAGGATAAAAGGCTAGAGAAGTATTGAATAGACTTCTTGAAAGGAAGATTGCCTGCTTTGGAAAGCAAGCTAAGGAGGAAGCCTGTACATTTGGCTTCTGAAGGTCAAGAAAGGTATGGAAGCTAGAAAATACAACAGTTTGCATTGGAGAATGTGGGCAATTGGTATGAAAAACCCCCAAGGATTGAAGAGGTCGAGAAGGATGAAGAAAATCCAAGTCTAGGTATTAGTGAGGATGATATAAGAAGCGAGGAAGGAATTGTGATTGTACGTTGGCCTAAAGAAGAAGAAAATGAGGAAGAATGTGTACTAGAGGTGTCGAGCAGATTGGATGAAGAGGCATGGAGGTCAGAAGTTCATCCAGAAACTCAAGAAGTCTTTGTATCATGCAATGATTTTGTTGCTTTTGCAAGCGTAAAAGTAAGCAATGAAAAAGATGACATTGTAGGTCATGAGGTTGCTGGTGATATAAGAGACGAAGATGGCAATAGGGGAGCTGAGATCTCAGATCCAAGGAGGGATGAAGAAACTCGAGAAGATGCTGCAGAAGCTGACCGACAGGTCATGAAGATTTTGCCGGCAAGGAAATAATGATTGTCCGAAAGTGCCCAAGTGAAGAGGTTGAGTTCAATTTTATTGAAGTCCAAGAGGAAATAGAGAGAATTTGCAGCAGAATTTAAGCAAGAGAATTTGGATTGGATTCCAAGTGATAATGATGTTGTGGGAGAGGACCACAACGCCTTTGTTGATGATAGCAAGGAGGGAATTATTGTCCATGAGGAAAATGGGAAAATTAACCATGTGGAAGATGAACTCCAGGAAGACGCAACCGATAACCATCCACAACTTGGAAAAGGAGTTGTGGCAAGATTCGATACTGGGAAGAATACCCGAGAAGAAGTTGAAGAGTATCAATTGTAGCAAGGAAATGGAAGGGTGCAACAATTGAAGGATAGAGAGGATGATGAAGACAAAAGCATGCTCATATTTGGAGAAATTGTCTAAAGAAATGGTTGCACTAGACAACTTGTTGTTGAAGGTATGTCCCCAGTAGCATTGCTTGATTTGACAGCATGTGACGGACCAAAAGGAATGTTGCATTTAAAGTCTTGTTCCAGGTTGAATGTGAAGCAATGATAGTAGGTGAAAGATTGAAGAAGGTTGTGAAACTGTCGAGCTCATGAGAATGTGTGTCTTGCATGATGATGGGTGTTGTCGTTGGACACAATGTTTACACTGAGAGGGGGGGTGAATTAGTGTAAAGCCAATTTTAAAACTTTTCTTAACTTATCACAATTAACTACCAATTCATCACTCCACTATTCTACCAATTTCATAATCATTTCATAAACATCTTTCACTTCATCATTCACATATCATAAGCATTTGAATCATCAAGAACCATAACACAAAAGAACACAACACCATATAATTTTGTAATAGTTTTGGATCGGCTACAACCGTGAGGTAAAATCAGCACCTACTGATACAAAGAGCACCTACTCTTCATCCAGGACCCTACCTGGTTTTCTTAGACCTTGCTAAGAAGGGGTTTGAGGTATCCTAACCTCAGATGCAAGTCAAGCTTGCATTTACAATTTAAGCTCATTGTCTCAACACATTTTCATCACTGTCACATCACACCAACACTTATCTCTAGCATCTCTTCAATCAACATCTTCTCAACAACTTGTCTCTATCCTCTTCATTTTGTCCAAAAGGATTCTGTCAGGAATAATATCAGCAATTCACAATCTTCATAATGTCTTTGTCCCAGAGCATTCTGCCCTAGCAATTCACATTCTTCATAAGAGTATTCTATCCACAAACATTCTTCATTCATGTCATCACTTCTTATTCTGTCCATAAGCATCAAAACAGTATCATCAACATTATAGGGTTTGTATCAACATGGTCAAGTTCCAACTCTTCAAACTTTGGCAGATTGTCATCATTTCAATCAACTGTTGCTCCTTGCTTAGCTGTTCAAGGGTCATCTGTTTATTATCAACAAGTATGCCAACTTTCAAGCCAAGCATTAAGGGGCCTGCTTATGCCAAATTATCAAGGGTCTGCTCATCATGGTTTTGCTCATGTATCCCTTGTCACTGCTATCTTTTGACTGTCATGGAGGTTGTTATCAACACTTTCATTAGGGATGTTACTTCAATTCATAAGGTACCATTATCAAGACAATCTGCTCTATGTCACTGCTTATGTCATCAAAAGACTTTGGTCATACACAAGACTTCAAAAGTCTGCTCATGTACTCTCAGGATTTCAAGGGTCTGTTTAAACCTAAGTCACCTGGTTCGAGTTCGTGTTCGAATTCGGTGACCTTGAAATTCAGCAAAAAATCGGCACTTAAAATTTTGGCGATAAAAATTGGCATGAAATTCAGCATTAAGTTCGAATTTTTAAAATATATGAAAATTAAAAAATATATGAAACTTTTCAATAAAATTCATTATGCTCATTAAACTATGAACATTAAACACATCAACAATGAACATGATAGTCATAGAATCATAGAAATAATGAACACAACAACATTGAATGAAGTATGAAGTTTGAACATGATAGTCATTAAATCATATAAAAAAAAATATGGCATAAAAAATGATTAAACATATATTTTGAAAACATTAGAGTCTACATCTTCATTGAAATTTAAAAACATGTTCATAAAGTGATAAAACATAATATAAAATGTCATCAATATTTATCCTAGCAACTATTTAGCAAAATAGCATCCCAAAAAGAAACTAGAAGTCTAGAGACTAGACCAAGAACACAAGTTTTATTCTTGTTGTTCTTGTGGCCTACTTGTTACATCAAAAAGCTCTATATCATCAAGAGCACTCGGGGGAGTGAAACCACTAGAATCACGATCACCATTGGATTCATGACTCTCATTGTCGAAATCATCTTGATCTTGATGTGTATTTGAAATAGTCTCCATCCATGGAGTAGAAGAATTTGTCTCATCTTTAGCCACATTGCTTAAAGCCAATTGCAAGTTACTACGAACATAAACAAGATCTCCTAATTTTCCCGATAACAACCTATTTCTTCTCTTGGAATGAATATGACTAAAAGCACTCCAATTCCTTTCACAAGCTGATGCACTTGATGTCTGGCTCAAGATACGAATTGCAAACTTTTGCAATTCAGGGGCTCCTGATGCATAAAACTCCCACCACACTGCTGGAGCTGCCAAAAACTTATCTCTCTTTGCTGCTGTGGTTCCAAATAGGCCTTCGTGTAACCTGTATGCTCTAATCTGAGATCTAATCAAAGTCGCAATAGATTCATCTGGATGCATCCTGTCAATAGCCTCATAAAGTCCACCCATGACCTCCTCATCTTGATGTCTTTGTATCCCAAACAATGTAGGGTCCAAATAACATGCTGCCGCATGTAATGGGCTATGCATCATCTTCCATCTCTGATCAAACCATCTCCCATATCTCTTTATAATCAGCTTCCACATTATCAAAAGCACTTGCAATCTTTTCCTTGCAACGATCCATGGCCTCATAAATAAAACCCATAGAGGGCTTATCGCCATCAACCATGCGGAGCACCTCAACAATTGGATCACACATTTTTAGAACTTTTTGAGCATTTTCCCAAAAGTTATTGTTGCTTAGCAATACTTGTTCAACATGCTTTCCCCTTGACTCTTTTGAAAGGTGAGATCTCTCCTACTCAGCAGTGCAAAATACACTTCTTATGCTTGTTTTTTCCTCAAAAACTCTTTTCAGAGTGATGTAAAAAGTGGCAAACCTTGTATCACAAGGCTTCAACAACTCTCTAGATGCATTTTTCCTGTACAAGCTCAAAGTGAGACGATGGTTAATGATGAAGTTTGCAGTGGTTTTTGCTCTTCGGATTGTCTCATTTACCCATGGAAATTTGGCTAAATCATGCAGCAATAAATCCAAGCAATGAGCTGCACATGGTGTCCAATAAATAGTTCTATACTTCTCCATAATCATCTTTCCTGCACCAACACAATTTGAGGCATTGTCGGTGAGAACTTGGACCACATTTTTCTCCCCGACTTCTTGAATCGCTTCATCCAAAATGCTGAAAATGTATTTTGATGTTTTCACCTCATTCATTGCATCAACAGCCTTCAAAAAATATACCCCTTGAGGGCAACCATCACTCAAAATCGTGCAACTTGTAAGCTCCCAAGATTTTTTAATGTCAGCCAACCTGTTTGACACTCTATCTTTTGTTTTTTTTAAGAGAGTGGTCCTTAAGGCTTCGGATCCAGGAGGAACATACCCCTTGCCAAAATCAGCAACCTTTTTAATTGCATTTTTAAAATATGGACTTCTTGCCGCATTAAAAGGAATGGAACATGCATAAAACATTTCAGCAAGAGAATCATCAACTTTTTGTTTGTCTACAGGTTTCCAAAATGTATTTAATGTAGCTGTTCCACTTCCACCTATTGTATTTGTTGCTGGGGTGGAACTTGAGCCACCAAATTTTGAGATGTGAGAAGCAATTTCAGGTGAAGAAGGCACATCAATCTCCCTCTGAATTCTTTGTCTTTTTGCTTCTTTTTTTCCTCTTTCTGCTTATGATTTGTCATAATCTTGTTGCACTGCAACTTTCTGTTCATCTGATATTCCTTTGCATGCTTCCACACCACCTCCACTGCCATTACTAACACCAAGAAGGTGGTCCACTACCTGAGTTAAAGAACCACAAAACTTGTGCCCACATAGCATACAAGTAACATATAACCCTTCCCTCTTGACATATTTCCATGCCTCTGCAGAAGATTTATGGGGTGCCATTTGATGAAAGTTTCTGCAGAACGAGTGGCCAGATATGTATTCAATGGATCATTTAATTTAAGTCTACAGACATCCGTGACAAAATAGCCTAAAAAATTACAGCCTTAATTTAAATAATCCAAACTTACAAACTCACTGTAAATTACAAACTTACAAACTAAGACAAATTACAAACTTACTGTAAATTTTAATTAATGGGTAAAAAAATCAGTCTGAAAAATAATAGGTAAAAATTCAGTCTGAGAAATAATGGGTAAAAAAACATAGTCTGAAAAATTAATCTGTAAAAATTACAGTCTGAAAAAGTCAGTCTGAAAAATTAATCTGTAAAAATTACAGTCTGAAAAATAATTAATTGGTAAAAAAAATTGAAACCTGGAATTCGGATGCTAGAGCCTGGAGGTCGCCGGTTGAATGCTGAAGCCTGAATGTGCACTGTGCAGTGTCAGTCAGGACAGACTCATAGCCTTGACTCGTGACAATGGACTGGGAGTTATGGCCCGTGAGACTGCAATCGAGATCGAGATCGAGATGAGGATGTTCAGGCCCATTATTACCCCCGTTATTACCCTTCAGTGTTCACTGTTCATGCGCCGGATGAGGATGGAGATGGAGCTTGCCGTGAGGTTCGTGACCCGTTGGAGGAGAAGTTCAACTCCACGCGCAGTAGCTACAGTCTTCACGCGCCGGATTCAACTTCATGTGTGTGCTACAGTCCACACACATTTCGCAACTTCACGTGACGGATTCAAGTTTCAACTTCACGCTGGTTCAAACTTCACATTAGCAACCACAGTTCGCTGCTCACCTTGCTCGGATGAGGAGTTCAGTGCCCAATGTAGTCCAATAAGAAAGTGAAATCGTGGTGTAGAATGTGAGCAAGAAGCATGCTTCAATGATTCAACTCTTCACGTGGAGTTCACCGTTCACGCAGAGTTCACGCGCGGGGCATATGGGGGCGACTCGGTGAGTAATGCGGCGGAGGTTAGGTTCGGAAATATTAGGGTTGGCGAACACCAAACCAAAACCCACGGATTTTGCATTAATTTCGCCGAATATTTGGCGAATCTAATCGAATTCGAAATCGGCGCACCAAAAATAGAAATCGGCGTTTAGAATTGGCGAACATGATCGATTAAATTTGCGGAGGGCAAAAAATCGGCGATTTTCGAACTTCCAGTCGAAAAATCGCCAAACACGGTGACTTAGGTTTGAACCCCTATTACAATAAGAAGTATTCCCAAACTTTGCTCATGCCAAGACAGTACTAAGCCAAAGCAATCTATGTTATGTCATGGATGTCACTGTCATCAAGGCTGTTGTACTGGTCTTTTATGATGTAGTATCAAATCTACTGCTATGCCAATATGCTTATCAGGGCATCGTTGTCACTTCATGTCAAAACAAGTTGTTAGATACGTCTCTGTCAAGTACACCTGTGTTACTGTCATGCATCACTTCACTATGTGCATCACTGTTGTCATCATTGTCTTCATGATAATCATCGTGCTACCTCAACAAAACATTGTCAAAGCATATTATTGCATCCTTGTCATCATTCTTGTACATCACTACTGTACACTAACACACATTAGTGTTATGTTCTGTCATCATCACATGCTTTGACATCATATAACTGTCACAACTAATTGTACCTCACTGTTGACACATGTATATGTAACATTGTCATCAGACATCATCAAAACTGCTGTTATAAAGTCATTGTGTATTACATACCTTCATTTGTGATAGAAGAAGATAGCCTATGCTGAGATAAACCCTTGTAGTTGTGACTGTAGTTACCTTGGAACAATGTCAACGACTTCAGAGTGTGGCTGTTAAAACTTCAGACTTTGTTAGTAATAGTTTTCTTCCTTAGCTGTCAAAAAGAGGGCGTCTTCAACCTGTAGCTCATCTCCTTTCACACTGTATCTGGGTACCAGACTTCTCCCAAACTGGAGGGTAAACCTGTTGCAATAGCCCAAGAAATTATTCTGCTGTAGAATTTCAGACCTCAGTGCTCCAGAACTCTGCCAAAATAAAAGGAAAGGAGGTCTGTTTTCCAGCTTGGTTCTGCCTGCTTTTCTGCTGTAAGAAAAAGGCTTAGAGGACTGCTGATTGTTCTCTCTTCAAAACACTCGCCTGCTGCCACCTAGTTTGTTGACTTGTTGACCCAAACAAAATTCGTATCAAAACTCGGATCATTGCAGCAGCAATATATCAGTCATTAACCACCTTAATACAATATATATATATATATCTGAAGAATTCACTGTGGAAAACGAATCCTTCTCTGCTGCATAAAAAGAAAATAAAAACCAAAAATTTTACTATAATTGACTGCTCCTTCTCTGCAATTCGGGACTGTAGAAACCCTCCAACAGTCACCTCCAAAATTCCTCAGTCTATCCTCAGTGAGTTTACATCTTCATCTTCATCATTATTGGGATATCAACAGTGCAAAACTTTGGTCCTCTTCTTACTGCTCTGAATTTCAGAGCTCAATGTTAACCACAAAATCACCAAAAAAAATAGTCTCTGGCTGCCACAGTGCACCAGTAAACATCCGAATTTCAGAGCTAGTATTTTCTACGAATTTTTCTCAAGGTATTGTGTAAATGACTCGTGTATATATATACAAAATCGTGGACATAAACTGGGCCAACCTGTCCTTTAAATGATTTATTTTTAATTTTTTAATTTTTATTTTTGAACTGGGCCGACCTGTCATTACTTTGCCAATTAAAATTTTTATTTTAATTCTTGTTGAGCCGACCTTCTCATCAAAAATATATCCACGTCATGTGGGAGGGTTGCTTGACATTAGTCTTATTTCAAGGGTCGTTAGGTCCTTCATATGGATCAATAATGAGCTGTGATACCCTTGCATGAGATTTTTTAACTATGATCTATGTTGGAACCTTGATTAAGTAGTCTATTTGCAAAGAAACTTTACTTCAAGAGTTGGGCACC
Source organism: Pseudotsuga menziesii (assembly GCA_001517045.1). Classification (NCBI taxonomy): domain Eukaryota; kingdom Viridiplantae; phylum Streptophyta; class Pinopsida; order Pinales; family Pinaceae; genus Pseudotsuga; species Pseudotsuga menziesii. The sequence continues at coordinate 197,171 of LPNX011165676.1, read as the reverse complement.
AAAAGCTTCACACACATGAGCCACACAAGGCTTGTGGGCTTGGCGATACCTCAAGAACTCAAAGACCATTTAGTGCAAGGGGCTCCACCTAGTGCAAGATATACAAGGGCTTTATGGTCATCATGTCTTAGGGTTTGTAAGCCATTAAGTGTCTTGTCCCCAGAACATCTTCACCCCACCTTCAAGGGTACAAGGATCATCATCAAGTGCAAATAAGTGTGGACAAGTGTCCAAGCGCCATCATATGTGTGTGGGTGCCTTCATCATGCCATCTAATCACATCAAGAGCAAGCAATGGGTTTCATGATCTTTGTAAGGGCATCAAGGTCATCATCAAGGGTTCCAAGTCTTCATTAAGTCATCAAGGACCTTGAATCCAACAAATGTGGGTCCAAAGGCTTCTTCATCAAGCAAGAGGCATCATGGGCTTCTTCAACCACCTTAGCCACGTAAGGGGACTTCTATGGGTCAATATCCATCATGACATCACTTGTGGGGTTGCTAGATCTTCTCTTAGGTTACCATGACACCATCAGAGCATGAATGACCACAGAATGGGTCATTAATGCTTCTCTAACCCATCTAGGGTTTCTCCAACTTCTGTAAGGTCTTCAAGACCATCTCCACGGTCTTCAACACCATCAGCAGGGTCTTCAACATCTTCAGCAAGGTGGTGGCATCAAGATCCAAGCTTGTGGGTACATGGACCTTGTCAACTAGGTACAAGGTGCTTCAAGGCACAAACCCACTCTGTTTGGGATCCAAGGCATTGCAAGGTGCAAACCCACTTTGTAAGGGGTCAAGGCACACTACAGGTGGGACTTGGTGGCATCAATGACATCCTGTGGGGCCATTGCAAGTCTATGTTGGCATCAATGACAATTTCATCAACAGAAGCTTGTGGGGAAAATTAATGTCCAAGGAGAAAAAGGGCAAAATGCTTGGAGCAGAAAGAAAAAGAGATGGATATGTTAGAGAAGACAAAGTACATGCATACAATGCAAAAGTATAGCGGTATCAAGCTTGGTGAAATTAATGCAGTAGCGATTGACATTTTCAAGTGGAAGATAGCTTTGCTAGATTGGAATCAGCCTAAGGAAGTTGATAGTGTGATGGGAAAGTGTCTATCTTGGATGAGGAAAGTAAGGTTGAAGAAGAATTGGCTTTAGAAAAGGAAAAATACAGCAACATAACGGATCATGGATGGCTGTACCATGCCATGGGGAGCGAAAATATTGTTTTCCCTAACATATTTGATGTTATATTTGTAGGTGTAGCAAAAGTATGCAAGGGTACACATGGAAAGAGAGGATTCTGGTGAAGCTCATGGTAAATGTGATGCTGCAGATGATGTGAGAATTCATATTCTCATAGAAGAAGCATAGGATGGACATGACATGTTTGTTCCCATAGGAAAGGAAGCATATCAGCCTAATGAATGGGGAATTCTAAGTTTCTTAAAGGATAATAAGCCGTGGATGAGAAGAGCCAATGAGGAAGCCCGACATTATGAAGGGTTGATTATGGTTGAAAGAGATATGTTTGATCTAGGTTGTACATGGAAACTCAATGTTGAAAGATTTACGTTGAAGGTGGAAGAGCATAGTGGGTTTGTTGTAGATGTATTTATTAAAGAAGCATGTTGCGAGGTTGCCATAAGAGCGATTGAGAAGATGACAATTCAACTGGTCATTACTTTGGGTTTCTCCATTGGAATGAGAGCTTGTGTGAGGAGTATGAACACCATGCTAGAGATGAATGTGTTGGTGAACAAGGAACAAGCAATAGTTGGGAAGCATAGGGGTATTTCTAGAATTGAAATATCAAGTGTATTACAAATTCCTGAGTTTTTGCTTTTTGAGGTTTGTACATAATGGAAAATTGTGAGCAAAGCATGTATTGGAAGGTGTGGCTGAAGAACCTCATCTTCAAGAAAATTTTTGTGCATTGGCTGTACAAATGAGGTATAAATAAAGGAAAAGAGCAAGCAAGGGATCTTTTACTTGTAGAAAGTGATGGGGGAACTCTCCAAGTCAATTTCGAGGTAAGACACATTAGTCAATTGCTGAAAAGAAACCTTGAAGTTGAAGGGTCTAAGCATGTGTTTGGAATTGTGTTGCATATGGGAGATGAGCATGTTGCAGAAGGACCGCTTGAAGATGCCATGAATGATATGGTTTTGGAAGGATTTCCAAAACCCAATGTTGTAACAGTTGGTTCTTTTGCAGGTACTACAATGGGATGGAAGGTTGAATGTGTGAAGGATATTGAATCCTTGAGGATTGCTACTAAGGAATCCATGGAGAGGGAAAACACACACCTTATTCCCACGCAGCATAATACATCAAGCAAGTGGAAGCCATACTCGATGACAGGAGTTATGAGAGAGATGTGATTTTGATGGAAGTATATTGTCAGATTGGAGGATGTGTAGTAGAATGGAAGGTTACAGATACCGTGAGAAGATTGTTTTTGATGACAGATTGGACCTTATGTTATGTGCAAATTGTATCTAACCTGCTAACAAATACGGAGGAGTGTACAAATGGAGATGGAAAGGATGTTGTTCACAAGGACCTACAGGAAAAAGAGGTAGATGCGGGTCCTCATGTGAAACATAGTGCATTTAGAAGTGACCAAAGCAGTCCAGGAAATGGGCAAAACACATCCCTAAGGATGCAAACGAAATTTAAATCAGAGGATACATTTGATGGGAATGTTGAGGAAAGTAAATCCTTGGAAATGAATATTTTTGCTGTTGGGAAGCAACATGAAATGTTGGATTTGGAAGCATCTTTTATTTTGAAGTTTGGTTTTAATTGGAGTTGGTGCATGGTATTGACACCATGAGTTTTAAAAACATATAGGATAGATGTCTCGGGGATGTTGATTTTTATGCCATCGACATAAGTGTTGCATTCTAGGAGAAGCATGCAGAGGTTGAACAACTGGTGTTGCTAATCATATTATAGCGGGAGGATGGGGTGGCAGTGTGCCCTGTTGGGCATGGATGTTTGAAGGCTGTAAGCCTTATTGAGAACAAGTTTTGTCAAAGTGTAAGCCCCATTGGGTTTGCAAAGTTGTAGAAAAAGATAAAAAAGAAACATATGGGGAAATTTCCTGAAACTCCTTCAGCAGGATGCTCAAAATTTCTTACCAAAGGTGTGTGATGCAGGAGCATCCTTGGGCTCAGGCGATCAACATCAACTTACAAATATTTTGATTGAGAGTTAATAGCTATAGGATTAATAAGATGGCAGATTCAATGCTTCAAAAACCATTTCTATGGATCTTGGTTGCAGAACCCCAAGTCACATGCTATAGAACCAAAATGGTGATCATGGTTTCATGAGGAGGTAGTTAGTCGTACGAAGGTAGATGTGAAGAGATAGAGGCCCGAAGGAGAGAGAGAGAGCTGTTGGTGGCTGAGGTGGAACAACTGTCGGGATGCAAGAAAAAAGGGGCAATCTGATGAGCATGGAGATTGATACATGGGCAACCAAAAACGATTCGTTGAGTAATTGATATCTGGTAGTTGAAGCGTTCCGCCCCCTTCGTCTTCCATTCTAGAGGTATACGATTATTTGCCCATTAATGAAAAGGGGATTTTGGCCATTGCAATAGTTCTGGATTTGCTAATTGGGTCGTGGTAAAAATGGGGGGGTGTTGGACATAGAAATTGTAGAAGTCCAAGTCGAGCGCGCGACTATGGCGTGGAGAGTAACATTGAGCACCACAGAGTTTTGGCATTGTAAAACAGGGGAAACAGAGACCCTCTGAGTCTGATTCCCAAATAACAGGTTACTTTGATTCCAATAAACAAAAGTCAACATTTACTCTTGTGTTCTTGTTTTCTCTTGAATGAGTTATTATTATGTCACTTGTTCTTTGAGTAGAAAATTTCTAATCTCTTGAGACAATAGAATGTTGGTAGCTGTGTATTTAGACAGGCCAGTACGAGTTTTGTAGCTGGGAGTTGGGCTACAGATCTTGTGATTGCATTAGTAAGCTAAGCTTCATGTTATTAAGTTTTGGATGATTATTGTTGAGTCCTATGGCATCATGATGTCAAAGTGTATGCAATGTTTTAATGCAATTTCTTCTCAAAAGTAGTTGCTTCTATTTACATTTTAAATTGATCGCTTTCATCCTCTTTGTTTGTATCATAGCCTGTTTTCTTGAACTGGTTTATTTTCTTACCGGGTCTTAAGACACAAGATTCTTTTCTTTGATGGAACTGTTACTTGTATGGTAGGACTCTCATCCCATCAAAGCCAATAGAGGGTTGAGTAATTAGCTTTTAATGTTTGTGAGGTTCTAATAAAGGGCATCGATTGAGCATAGTTAATCTCGATTCTCTAATCACTGGGATTGGGAAGATTTGTTTGTTGTCGTGATGGCTAGTGTTTACTACCTAGGCCAAGCAAGAACATGGACAACTTTCATCATAGCTTTGTCTGTTTCCCCTGATGATGGGTGGAGTTTCCACTCGAAACTTTGGGTATTTAATTCTAACACCGTGCAATCCAAAAATAAATATCACAATGATTACCTACTTTGAAAACCTGCATGCTCAAACTTCCATTTTTTTGTCTTGAGCATTGCTTTGGGTTTTTAAGCATCTTTCATGTACCTTGTACCTTTTCTTTTAGCTAGCTTCTTTTTTTTTTGTATGCTTTTGAGTGTTTCTATAGGAACTACTTTCTCACTCCCACTATGTATCCACACTGGATATACTTTTTTTAGTCTCGTTCACCTACTTATTGTGGTCATTCATTGAACATTTATAAATTTATCTTATCTTATCTTATCTACCACATCCCACTCCAACATTTTCATGCATTGTTTATTCCATGCATTCTTTCTTCTTGTCACTTCTTCTTGGCTAATTTTTGTTTGTATCTTGTTGCTATCCATGGATGCCACCTTTTGCTTGTACAAAATCAACTTTTGAGTGCCTCCATCTCTATGGGGTAAAGTCCTGTTTCAACCAACAAAATCTTGTAGGGAGTCCGGTTGTTTAGCCTACGCAACCATCAATTGGTTGAAAGAGATGGAACCTATGTTTAGAAATTGATCAGTTCAACGTTTCGATCCCTAGAGCTGGGATCATCTTTAGGAGTTCGATAGGCTCAAGGTTTAAATGGTGGCAAAAATTATACATTGATACCCACGTCTCGCCGATCTTGATTATGAAACCTGAGCGTTGACCCATTGGAAGGAATAGACTTAATATTATAATGATTATAACCCAGTTTCTTTAAAATAGGTTTCCACACCATCATCCCTATTTAGGTTATTTTGATTTAACCTAATTTCAAACGCTTCTTGATTTTTCCTTTTTCCATAGTGTTCTTCCTTAGAGATAGTTTTTGTGTCTTCTATGCATATTTGATGACTAGGTTTTAGTGAGTGCTCAGTTAATGCTGAATTTTTGGTTCGGTTATGTTTGATGTTTGCTTAGCCTTACCGGAAATGATTTTCTTGTTTCACCAATGTATTGCTTCCCACATGGGCAAGAGATAGAGTAAACACCTTTCATTCGTCTTGGGTTTGTGGCGTGTTTATCATGATCTAACATTCTTCTGATCATCATAGGCAGGGAGAATGAGACTTTTATGTTACCTTTCGTAAGGATCCTTGCGATTTTATTGGTTGTGACCTTGATGTAGGGGAGGGTTGTCTCTTTTCCTTCTCTGTTATTATCACTATTTATGGTACGAGGAACCTTCTTGGCTCTTAAGACAACCTTATTAAACTGTCTTTCAATATATTCCAACACTAGGGATTGAAACGTTGAGTTTATCAATTTCTAAATGCAGTTTTTGTCTCTCTCAACCACTTGTAGGGAGTGCTGATTTTTACCCTCAGATGTTTTTTTAAATATTTTCCAGGTAGCGGAAATCTTCCAAGCACTTCCCCTTATTCTAAGGATGGAACCTAGGATAAACCCTAGATTCTTTTGGGGCCAAGTCCAGATCAACAACTCATGAATAGATGATATATAGCTCATCAACAATTGGCTCACCAAGGGAAAACATGTCATAAAGTGGGATTTGAACCTGAGTGGGGAGGGTAACAACTTTCCTCACAACCATTTGAGGTACACCCAATTGACAACTCAAGATGCTTGTTATCAAGTGCTTTTTTACCCTTGCCAGTGGATTCCATCGATTCTTAGTTGTAATAGGCCCTTTAAGCCTCACAACCATAAAGGAGTTGGCGGTTGATGATTGCTTAGAATAGAGAACATAAGATTTCCTAGTCCATACTTCAACTATTTTGCACTTATTTTGTAGTGAATAAAGCTCTTTCCAACCGGCTTGAAGCTTATTTCTCATGCACATGTTCCAACTTAGCCTTTCGTTGAATCCTATTTCTAGATATTTGTAATTTTGGTTTTAGTCTAGTTGTTCTCCTTTGAAGCTTACTTGCATTTACTTCAACTTTCTTTTGAGTGAGAAAAGTACCACCTTGGTCTAACTTGTATTCACATTCATCTACACCTCTTCTTAGAAGCTTTCTAAAGAGTGCAAGTGGTCTTGTAGGTTGAAGATACAAATGGCCACAAATGTAGTTTAGGTACATCCAATAACAAAAAGTACAATGTGGAAGTGTAAAAGCAACTCCTTGAAAGATGCTAAAATTGTGAAATCTAATCTCATGATTATCAACTAAATATCTTGCTAATCAAGCTAATAATGGTAGTAAGAATAGCATAAGAGATGCAGTATGAGTACATAAAAGGATGTAAAGAAGCTAGAGTGTTGAAAGAAGAGGGCACTCAATTGGCATTGATGAAGAGGAGGTGATGTCACAAAGTGCAAGATCTGTTTATTGAGGACAAGAGTGGAGATTGAGTCTCAATCTCATAGTCATCAATATTTGTGAAATCACTAATGCATAGGCAAATGATGTCCATTGAGGTGTGACTAGGGCTGAGGGGGTTGGGCTATATGATCTTGGGGTGAGTGTAGGAATGAGGGACCTTGCTCTCATGTCATCTAAGTTTGTGGAGAAGAAAGTTTGGATGGAAACTTGGTTGTGTTGGATGGGGGGGGGGGGTTTCCTTGGGAACATTCGGAACTAAGTTGTTTACTAATTCGATGGTGTGCAACAATGCATGTCCTAGAATGACATCTCCGTAAGGGTCTCGCGGAGATTAGTCGACCTCTGGTGTGTGGTTGACCAAAGAGGCAAGGCCTCATGGATTTGGAGTACGAAGGGTCATCTGAGAGTATCCCAAGGTCCTCTAGTCTTTGCTTGTTGCTTGTTGCCTTGATTTTACGAGACAACTCAGAAGTAAGAAGTGATCAACAAATGTCTCCAATCGGGATGGGATATGGAGACCTTGAGATCTATGTCTTCTCTTATGTAGAGACTCAAGAGCAAGGAACCATTGATCAGTCTAGTAGAAGAAAGTGGAGAGAGAGCCCATTGAGTCTCTAAATAAGCAGTGAAATTTCCTATGCATCTCATAGTAGGTGGGCCATTGGAAAATGAAATGCTCTCTTATCTTTGGCTCCTATAGGTGACATAGATTGCAAATTTGTTTGATATTTAATACAAAGTCTGTGGGAAGTGGAACCCACCTGAAATTGCCCGAGGGTCTTGTCTGCTAAAATGACATCATTTACATATAGAAGGGTTTTTATGATGGTCCTTGCTATATTCACTTTTCCCACTTTTTTTTGAGATATTCACCCCTCTAGTTTGTTGATACAGAGTCTAAACAACGTGAGGGAGAGTGGTAATTCCTCCTTCACTCCCATGACATTGTTAAAACATTCCAATAGCACTTCCTCTGTTCATATATCTGCCTTTTACTTGCTCATGTAGGCTATGGAATGTTGCCCTCCACTTGTTCAAGTTTCCCATCTCTACTAGCCTTTCTCATATTTTTTCTAACTCTCTATTGAATGCATTCTTGAATCCATGGAGCAACACCATACTTCCCCATTCTTTTTGTCCCATGTTTTCTCTATCAATTGTCTTTAGGTGAGGCAATGATCTATTGTAGAATGCTTTGGCCATAATCCTGCTTGATTTTGTACTATCTTCCCCTATTCCTTTTCCCATTTGCTAATTTTCCTTCCCACTATCTCTCAAAAGAGTATAGCAAACACTGGGCTGATCATGATGGTCCCGTAGTGTCAATGGTGGCTCTCTGGGTTTGTGAAATTGGGCATTAATATGCCCTCTACTAGGGTTCAAGTCTTAATAATGACTTGATGGCTTGTGGATATGTATGCAACAACAGTTGGATCTAAGTGCAAATTCTGGGCATCTTTAGTGGAATATTTACACACCACTTGCAACCTCTTAACTAAAGGAATCCAATTTGAATGTTGTTGGTTGCACTCTCTAGAGGGGGTAAGGCATGCCATTCACATTGTGATAAGTGGAATCCAGTCACAAAAAAATGATGGTCTAATATTTCCTTGGATCATTCTGCTCACATTCTTTGAAGATGGGCAAAATGAAGCTCTCATCCAACAGTTTGGGAGACCTTCTGCCCAACAACATTGGTGACAACCAATTGAGCTAACCCTTGGGCTCTGTGTGTGTGCTTGGTTGTATTTTCTCCAAGGAAATCCTCATAGGATCCCTCCTCTTCCTCAAATATCTAGATGGAGGTCAGCTCAACTGCTAGACACAATAGCAACTAGTAACCGAGCGAACTGACTTGGACTGGAACGTCAGCTTGACTAGAACTGGAGACCTCATAATGAACTCCACCTTCTAACAGTTTGTTTGAATTGATTGAGCTAACCCACTAGGCCATATATATACATATACTTACTATTCTTTTCTTAAATTTTCTTTTAACATTATGGGTTTTATTATTATTATAATATTTTGATTTGTCATCTCATCCACTTTGGACTGTTATTTTTTCTTCTTCTTTAAATATTATATCGGGTCGACTTATGCCATATGTCACGTCAATGTTAAACATGGACATTACACATCTCCCTCATACTGGGCTGTAGAATGCACCGCACTTCCCTCGGTGCAATTATTTCATGTTGTATATGTGTTTTGATAATCGCTACTGAATTGATAACGAGCAATTTGTGAAAACCTCATTGAACCATGAACCAAATACCCCTCATTTGTTTTTTCTACTATGCTTTCATTCAGTTGTATACATCCACCTCTGTTTTGGGGGCATATCTAAAGCTGTCTCTGCAAAGGGTTTTATTTTGTTCTACTTTGTGCCAGCAAGCATTGTTGAATAGTGATTGAGACCCATTTTCCAATAATAATTGTGTCTCTTGTTTTCATTTGTCAATTCCCAGGATAAATGGCGGAATATGAGTGTTACTGCAAATGGTTGGGGTTCAAGGGAAAAGGCAAGATTGGCACTCAAAAGAAGCAAAAGCATTGCAAAGCAATCTGGCAGGCAACTTGCACTTAGTGCATTGAACAATGGAAACATGGATGTTGTTTTGGTTACTAAGCCCTTGACAACTGTCAATCCATATTTGCCAAGCTCAAATAAAAGATGTATTTCAAGGTTAGAAATTATGATCAGACTGGTTTTTTTCTTTTCCTCTTCCTGTTATATTTTGGGTAAAATAGACCAATGAACACATGACAAAGTTCTTTCTATTTATTGTTTAGAATGCCTATTGCTCTATTTTTGCAGTGTTAGATTTAGTGGTCTCCTCCAAATCGTATTTGTGGCTCATTTTTATTTTGATTTCAAGTGCATTGCTGGCAGTGCTCTTGGTGTAACAGTCAGAAAAAACTTAAAGCCTGAAAGATAAAAAGGAATTGTATTATAATTCTCATAGGGCCAAGGGTTTGACCTCATTATTGTCAAAGATAAATTTATTAAGAACGTAGCTAATTCTGCATGTTCATTGCTTATTAAGAATGCACCAAACAATGGATCTGCACTGTTTATTAAGAATGCACCAATTAATGCAGCTACTTTGCCCAGATGAAAGTTAGGATAATCTGATCCAAATGCTAGCAAGTGATATTAAAACATTGCCTCTGTAGAAAGGCTTCAGATGCGAGTATTGTGTCAAAAGCATGCAATAGTAATACCAAGTGAAGAAGGTACCCTGCATTGCATTTTAAGGCTGCAGTGGGGAAACAATGTCTGTTTTGGAGAAGATAAAGAATAGCTGCTATATTTCCAATTTCTTGGGCAGCACTTCCACAGACATGAGCACCTCATCCATCCTTCCATGTTCTTTCCTGTATATGTCTTGTTAATTTTAGAGTCTAAAATCCCTATTTTATTTTCTTAATGCAATTAATAGTAATGCAACTTGTGAAGGGGAAAATGTTGATTTTTCTTATATAAGTGCAGTAATTTATTTGTTCTACAGATTATGCAACAGCATGTCTATTTGCTTGTCCAGGTTAGATAAGCTCATTTTGGATGCAGTCTCTACCTTGAAGGAGCCAAATGGATCAAGCAAATCTGCAATTGCAACATATATTGAGGTAAATTCTGTTTGAACCTTATTTAGGCATGTGCTTGTTCTAGGAAGATAATTCAACGGGCAGGTATCATTGTTGTGCTTATGGCAGCTATATAGTTAAGTTAAAATGTTATGGGATCTGATGAATTTTGCCGTCATCTATGTTTTAATTCTATTATTTCATTGCAGTTGTCCCTTTTCAAGCAAATATATATTCCATTATTGCAAAAGTATGCCAAATTGGTTATAAGGCCAACCATTACAGAACTACTAGTGTTCCCCTGTGGATTTGTCATTACATGATAAGACTGTTAGCTTTTTGATGGCAGGCAGATATATGCCACACAGACATGCTAAAGCTTTATAACTTGACATCTAAAGTCTAATATACTATTAAATACACTGACTTGTACTAAATCAAACTATCTTAGATGATTATACTAGAAAACTGTCAAAAGAGAGAACCTCATGCCTTCCTCACCCTCTTAACAAAATTGATGTTGTCAAGATGTCTTGCATCATTCTAATGACTGTTTTTTAGCATTTACACATTAGATTGGAGTTATCTATTATTGCCTTGCTCTTCTGCAGCATTACCTTATCTTCCCGTCTTCCCATCTCCTCTTTCATCTTATTCTTGTTGGTTCCAAAGTTAGTAAACTGTTTTAAAACCTGCAGAGTTCCTCAGCAGGTCCTCAGTAGTGTCATGGTTATAGGTTAGGGTTCCTCCAGTGCTGGCAAACAAGTTCATAACTTACTTTCTTATAACCCTTGCCAAAATGAAGACAATTTTCCTTTATGAGATTGTTAAGAGATTTTCCATTTCATGCAACATGGGGTGCAATCTCTATGCTTTTTGAATTTTTCTAGTTTTTACTTCTACAACTGACATTTAGGGCATATAATGGACGTGAGAGTGGAAGTGCAGAGTTACATGGTTAACCTTGTTACAATTAAAGGGATAAGAGCCACTTGTTATATTGCTCTCTGTAACAAAAATGGATCGGTTCCCTCCCTTCCATTGGGGCTGCTAATAGCTATCAAAGGATGAGATTGGAGATACTTCCAGTTCCATTCATATGCTTCACTTACTTCTATCACAAGCACTTCTTCAACATGACAGGACTTTCGACTATTGAAGATGTTCATCCCTTGGTCTTCCCTTGATGATGTGCCAACCCATGTGTTACCAGTCACATGGTCTTATTGAAGAATAGATTGATTTGTTCCACTCTAATGCCAATGAGTTAAACTTTTTAGTTGGTCAAAGTTCCATAGTTACATATATCGTTTCGGGGAATATATCGCCGAGGTTCCGGAATGTAACTTATCGGCAACAACGACGAAAATATCGGAAAATATCGACAAATGTCGTAAAGCATAAAAAAATACAAAATAACCATTTTTTTCAATTTTTTTAACATCTAAAGCAACAAAAACATCAAATAAACATATTGCTACATAAATATGGAAATACAACTAATATATAAGATGCATAAGATGTCAAATGGTGGATCATGATCACATATCGACTATAAACTGAAAATACTGAAATATGTTCCTGATGGAATAATAGAAATTCACATCAAATGATCAAAATAAATGTCTTTCAAGAGATGAATCATCATGACTCATGAGGCATCTAGATACTACATAGTACAATGATAAATAGTAGGAATCATCGATCCCCTCTACCCCTTTTATTAGCAAGGGGCACCACTCTTCCTCTAGAAGCAATAGGGGGTCCTGTAGATGCTTTGGATGAGTTAGGCGTCAAATTGGAAGCTCCAACTTCTCGGGCCATGGTGGAAGGTAATGGGGTTGAGGTGGAAACCAACATGAGTTATCTCCTCCCATAACTGCATATCATAAAAATTATTTCCTATATTGGGATCCTATTCATCAATAACACTTTATGCCTCCCTCCTCTAGGCTCTAGCCCTTGCCTCTACCTCGAATCTCAAAGCTATTCCTCCAATGACATTTGTCAACACTCTGCATTTTTGATGAAACTTCCATTGCTTAATGAGTGAAGGGTACATTTTTATTAAGGTCATGATAAAATATTTCAACAGTCAATGCCACCAACATCAAGGTACATAGAGGGGTTGATGTACTTGATTAAATGCCAATCCCATACCCTCATACTTGATAAAATCCAGTGGAATTGTTGCAATCTTGAAATCCTAAAAACGATTAAGTCTGTTGAATTCTGAATGGGATCTAAAAGTCTACTTTTTGCATATGAAGTCCGATGAGGTTGGAAGCACTCTCAAACATCTTGAAACAATTAGGGGTAATGTTAAAAATTTAAGTAAAAGGATAGAAAATGAAAGTTAAGGAGAATGCCACTTTTACTTTAAGAATTTAATATTACCATTTATTATTTTAAGAATTTAATATCTCTGGTTTTAATAACACTACCAAAAAATTAACCCATGGATTTATTTCCCAAATTCCATGCAATTTTTTTAGCAGGGCGATATTTTCCAAAATATCGCGATATATTCCCAATATATCCCGACACATTTAATATATCGCGATATATTCAAAATATCATAAATGTCGCGATTTTTTAGTGGCAATATATCGCCAAGGGGAATGACTCGTGATATATTGCGATATGTATGTAACTATGGGTTAAACCAATCCCCAATGTCATGGTTATTTTCCATACTAAAGATAGCCATTCCTAATTTTATAGAAAGTTGTTTTCCTTCATTCCATTTAAAAATTCAGTTGCCTTCCTCTATTAGCTAGTTGATATACTCTTTTGTTCTAAGTTGCTCGGAAACTTAGTTACGGGGAAGCCACTTTTTGAAACAGGGGACTTGGGTACGTCAGGGGTACTATATATATTTAAATTTTTATAATTATAAATTATAAATTATAATACATATGAAATTTAAATAATTTTCACTATACATGTATATTCGTGTGCATCCATATGAATCCAAACCATTTTACAAAAATATGCAAAATTTTTCATGTATATAACAAGGGTGAATATAACTAAAAAAACATAAATTGCAATTCATATTTGATCCAAAATACATAAATAAAGAGGCTAAATGGCCTATAGAGTCCAAAAAGCTTCATGCTACAACAAATAATTACATATCGAAATCCTTGCCTATGACGGGATCCTATTCATCAATAACACCTTGTGCCCCCTCCTCTAGGCTCTAGCCCTTGCCTCTACGTTGAATCTTGAAGTTGTTCCTCCAAGGACATTAGTCAACACCCTACAATTTTGATGAAACTTCTTAATCCAAGTGTTAAACTAAGGTAGAAAAAGCTTCCCATGCTTAATAAGTGATCTTGCTTGAGTGAAGGGTAAATTTTTGTTAAGGTCATGATAAAGGAGTTCAACAATAAGAACCACCAACATCAAGGTACATAGAGAGGTTGATGTGCTTGATTAAATGCCAATCCCATGCCCTCATACATTATAGAATCTAAGGGATATGTTGCAATCTTGAAATCCTAAAAATTGCTAAGTTTGTTGAATTATGAATGGGATCTAAAATTCTACTTTTTGCATATGAAGTCCAATAAGGTTGGAACCACTCTCAAATATTCCACTAGCAAATCCCAGCTAAACCTCAACACCCTCCTGTGTGAGTGTACAACCCAGTTGTACGAAGCTCGATGATCTGCTACTTGCTCCTTCGTCTTCCCAACTAAATCCTCTATTTGACTTTCTCTCCCTGTCTATAACTTGTCTCTATCGGAATACAAGTGTGTGTGTCCTCTCCACCAATTGATCTATCTTTTATAACTTTAGGTAAAGCAAAAACCCTAATTTCACTTTCACTTTAACTAGTGTTTCACTAAAGTTAATTTAGATCACTTAAATTTATTTTCCAAAGTAAACTTAGGAAAAGTAAATTAAATATAACTGGTTTCCTAATTTAAGTCTTCTGCTTGCAAGAACACATGCATGCAGGAAGACCTTCCTTGTTGCTGCTAGTTTAACAGGTACCCCGTTTCCTCTGCAATCAACGTCCACTAAATCTGTGAGAAACGTCTCTCGTACTTTGGCCAACTTTCGGCTACGGTAGGGTATGCGGGTACGAGGTATCCGGTACGTGGGTACATGTATCCGGTACGGGTACGCATACACTACCCTTGGGTATGGGTACCCATGCTACTTAGCTTTTTTTCATTAATTTTCTCGACAAAATGCTTTAGATTTTTATTAAGATAGAGAAATTATACATTTTACAAAAAAAGTTCTCCATTATAGCCACTACAAGCTGTAGTTGAAAGGCCTAAACCCTAGCCAAACAAAAACTGTCATCTATGACCACTCAAAATTGAAGTGTGATAGAGTACCACAATGCCCAAGGTAGAAAGTAGTAAATACATGAACATTAGGGAAATTGGCCAGAGTGAGTGGACTGATGGGGATGTTATAGGAATTAAACCCACACCAAGAGGAGGGTTTGTCCTCGAGAGGAGGGCTCCTATCCTTCAAATGTTGGCTCAGGAATAGTCATGATGGGCTACCACCCGTTGTTGCGTAGCTAGCTAAGTCACACGACACTGGGACATGGGACACACAAAACATGCAGTAGAAATATTTGACATGGGACATGTCGACCCCCAAAACAAAAATGAAATATAGACATAAAGATCCAAGTTTCAAGAACACTTACAAAATAGTGATACAACTAGTTACTACATCAATGGTGATCAAACACATTAGTAATCATAATATTCAATACACATAAAATAGAGGTTTAAAAATTAGAACCACAAATTGTAGCTTTCTCATTGACTCATTTGATGTCATCAAAATTAATATGTATTATATAGACATTGAATCATTGATACTATAGGTAGGCATGTCAATGGAAAATGCAAAAGAGGGTAGATACTAGAATCGTAGATGGAAGAATCTCATAGCTTGTCAGTGGTACTCCATGTCAAAATCATCAATATCACCACCACTACCACTACTCTCTCCTCCATCCTCTATATGCTATCCATTAAATGCAAGTAGGTAGCCCCTTAACTTGTCATACTTGCAGATTTTAGTGCTCGACCCTTTCGGCTTGGCATTATATTCAGGCTCGTCTCATTGCTACATTGCATTTGGAGCTTCATTGACTTGGTAAAGGGATGTGAGCGGTATCCGTACTTGGCCTACTATTCATTGGAGTCCATTGCCTTAGCCAACCCTTAAGTTACACTCATCGTTGGTATGCGGGGGTCTTGGATATTTTGGAGTCTGTTGGTATTGTGATACCAACTTTCCATTGCCTTAGCCATCCCTTCAAGTCACACTCATCGCTGGTATGCGAGGATCTTGGATATTTTGGAGTCTGTTGGTATTGTGATGGACCAACTTTCCGCATTTAGATACTCCTTGGATGCACTTGGCCACCTCTTACCTACTAGGCATGAGATGAAAATGATCATATGAGATGATATTTATTGACAGTTTGTGCAGGTCTCTTGGATCAACCCTTAGGTTAGGTTATGTTTGAAGATGGCCTTCTACCTCAAGCAGTTCATCGCTATGAACGACGGGTTCATTATTTGACCCCATTACATATTTCGTCATTGGGTGCACACTCTTTGTATTCCCTTGGGCTAGTTTAGGGTGGGATCTCATACACTTAGGTGGGTCGGATCACTAGATATCCGATTCGACAAGATCTATTGGGTGTGCCATCTCTTGGAGGTTGATATTGAGGAGCACTTCATTTTTTGTTGCCCTGTTTTAAGAGCTTCAGGAGTTGGCTAGTTTCTTCAAGTATCTTGACAAGAGATGTTTGGCCTTATAGTTGTAAGAGGTCCTTTACTTGTGCTCCCTCATCCTCTAGCCACATCCACATCCTACATCAACTTCCATTGAGTGGATCACTTCCTTTTTCCACAGCTCTTCCATCTACTAGGGGCACCAAGAAGTTGACAAATAATAATCATGTTCCAACTCCATATTTTTGTAGACTTTGAAGACAAACTCCACTTTCATTAGACCGCAACATTGCTAGCCATGGTCCCATATCAACAGTCAATCAATGTCATCCAAATCATAGCGATGAACCCCTCCTCCAACTAGTAGCACATTACACGGTCCAACTCCTCTTCTAGTTCTTCCTCTAAGTAAACTTTTCTTTAGAGATTTCTTCATTTGGCCTTGGATGTTAGGATAGATGGTTCTATCAGACCATGGCAAGCTTGTACCATTTGTATCAAACATTTGGGATCCATTCTCTTTGTGCATCTCTCTCCCGGATCGACTCTCCATATTCATAGTTGGTTTTCTAGGATTTAGATTAGATTCATGCTTTATTAGTCTGTATCTTGCATTTCATAGGAGCTGTTTTAGCGCTCCTCCTTTGTATTGACATCACTTTGTACCCAACAATACCTCTGATCTACTTCAATGGTCATTATTGGACATTAATAAAATGTTCTAGATTTTCATTTGTTGGTGTGGAGGATGACCCTTGAGGATCACCATCATCAAAAGTGATCGGTACTAGAATTTGTTCATTAAGATCCAAATTGGATAATGCTAACTCAACATTGTTGTCTAGACTCCAAACCCATGTCATCGGGAAATACATCCCACATCTTTGTCTTACCCTTCAACCACTTATGCTCATCTTTTAAATAAGACGGAGGTTGGAGTGCACATACACCATTGTCTTTCTTTGAATTGCTCAAGCCATCTCTTGGAAGTGTTCAAATCCCATATTTGCTCCATTCATTAGTGTTTCACATGTGGGGACATGGCTAGGGCACGTGTTAGATAGGGATTTGATGTGTGTCTGACATGTGGAGATATGGACACTCAAGTCCTAGGGGCGTGTCTTGTTTCATAGGTTCTTTGGGTTGCTCTAGTGAAGAAACGACTTGAGGAATAGAGAGAAACTTTGTCAAACCATGGGACCTTTAGGTTTCTTGTTTGGGGCTAGCTTCTTTGCCTCTCTCAATCCTACCTTACAGCTTGATTTGTGTCCTGTTGGTGCTTATGGCTATTGGAGGTTTGGGAAAGAGAAGAACATGAAGGAGAGTCCCCTTTAGGCATCACCCTACTCATGGTACATGGTGTCTCGGTCCAGTTTCGATGAGCTCTTGCAAGTGAGTTGCTTCCTTTTCCACCTTCCATTTTGCACTTGTATTTGCAGAGTCAAATGGGCACATATGGAAGATTTTTCCTAGGTAAACTTCATGATGTGCTATATGTTGGTGAAAATACGTTCATTTCTTTCTTTCCAAAGATAATTCAAAATATGAACTCTAATCTAGTGCCATGCTTTGTGAAATTCAATGGCCCAAGTGAGAGAATCCCCCAACAAGGCAACCCTCTAGGTGATTTTTGGTCGAGACCAAGGAATGGCAAAACTTGAATGTCCAATCACGAGCCACTTTAGTACATTGGCAAAACCATAACAAGTGTTTTAGAGTTCTAGTCTAGTCACAAATCAAGCATTTGGTTTGTTGAATTCCTAAATATTTCAAACTTGCCCTATGGGGTAAGCCTCCATGCAATAATGACTCGACGAAACATGCTTTTCTGGGCTCAAGGTGCCATTTCCAGATGAACTTCAGTTTATACAACCAATTTTTTTCCTTTGATTCGGTTCTCTAGGATTTATTAAGCTTTGCTTCAAGCCTAGGCCTTTTTTACAACCATTTGTACCCATCAATTGACTTGTACTTTTAAAATCCCTTTCCATGATTCCATCTATTGTCTTTCTACTAGGTTTGTGGACCTGGAAGGCCTAGTTTAATGAAGAGGTTATTAGGGGTCAACCCTTGATTTTTTCTAGCATAATCTTATTTGCAGGGCTAGGTTGGAATTTTGTCTTTAAAGTATACAAGCCCTCCAGTTTCTAGCTTGTTTGTCATAAAGGTCTTCAGGAGCTTGAATTCCTTTCTTATAAAATCTCTTGGCCGAGAACTAGGGTTGATCGACCAAAGTCTTCCCTTTCTGAAGGATTACTAGTGACCATCAAAAGCGGTGGTCATTTAAGGAGAGCCTAGACTTGAGCAAGTCAATTTTCCTTGCCAACTTAGGCTTGATGGATTCCCGGGGTTTCCAGATACTCTTGGCCCTAAAAATTCCCTAAATTTGGGATGGAAATAGGGCAGTCAATAGGGCTTGGAAGATTCAACTTTTTCTAGACCTTTTGGCCATATGGAGTTGTGGAAGTAATATAGTTTCTAAGAAGGCACTTCATGCCCTATTTTGTAATGGTTGTTGAAGCCCTTGGCTGAACAACGCATTGCTTAATCAGAGGTATCCTTCTTCTTGGACATAAAAATAGTCAGCGTGTATATGATCAATTTGAGGATAATTATTTCCTAACGATAATTGAAGAGGGATAATTATTTCCTAATGATAATTGAAGAGAAACCGACCCTCGACAACATCATGGAATGCTTGCAAATTTGTGAAGCGTTTGGGTTGAAAAATTACAAATGGCTAAAACCTAAATCTGTGTTCAAGAAGTATTACTCATATAACATTGCTCTATCTAGTGCTTTAAGCCTTAAGGACCTACTTATTCCCTTTCTAAAAATTGGACCAAGGAAACCAAAGTTTAGGAAGTCCTTGCAGTGAAACTTGTTAGGGTTGTAAAGGTTGAGTCTTGCTTTAAGGTTGTTCCTTGCCATTTGTTCTCTCAGGGGCAAATACCTTTATCTTCCTAAATTTCTACATTGTTGAAGTCACCACAAAACAACTAACATGCCTCTGAGAGTTCTTCAGTGAGCCCCCCCTTCAAGGCTGCCTTTTTAGCAACATTTTTTGACACATAAATATTGAGTCTTGACTAAGCCTAAAACTGGGGCTTTGAAATTAAATATAACACATACATCACGGTTGGTTGGATCTGATCTGTGTTGAATAATGTTGCTCCCCTTGTTGAATTTGGGGTTGTTGAGCCATGTTCATTGTAGTTAGTAAGAAACCTATAGAATCTGATTATATTATCCGAAGGGCATAAACCTAATAATTTTAACCTCTTGCAAACACAAATTATCAAGCTAAGAAATGTCAATGCTTACTCTTTGGACCATGGATTTGCAATAGGGGCCAATGAGCCCCTGTATATTCAAAGACACTATATTCATTAGGAAAGGAGAAAATTTTACTCTTTATCCTCTTCCCCTACTAGGGCATCAAAGGATTTAGAGATTTCACATATGGAGTGGGAAATAATCATTCGAACTTTTGTTCCTTTGTTTTCTATGGGTATCATCAATCTCCACATATTGGGAGGCATCTAGCTTAAGGGTTGAAGACCTGGACCGATAGTACCCCCCTCCCATCCAAACCCTTGCTCTGCTTATGAGAGTATTGGGTGTTGCGAGGAGGGTCGTTGGCCACCATGAAGCTATAAAGCTTCTTTTTGACTTGTATCACGAATCTCGTAGTTGCCTTGTAAGGTGATCCTGTCCACGATGGTAGAGGGGAAAGGAAACAAAAGTCGTGACCTATGATATCCAAGACCTATGAAAGAACTTAGATGTCACACCAATTAAGGATTTTGACACTTTAGACTCACTGAAGATACTAAGCCCAAGATGACCCTAAAAATGAGGAAAACAAGTAAATAACCCATAGTATCTTGATTAGATTTCTTAGTGTTGTATTTAATTAGAGTTTTGGATGATTACTTGTTAAATTTTCACGATTATAGTAGTATATCTTAATTGCATTTACCAATAGGATCACTAGAAGAAAGACAAAGCACAAAACAATAACACAAGGATTTTTATCTTGGGAAAACCCAAATGGGAGAAAACCCAGCAACCTTTGTATAGAGACAATAATTATGAGATCAGTGTACAAATAAGAGAGAGAAAAGATGGAAGTATTTTTCCAGAGATAGAAACCCCAAAACAGTCTTCTCCTTCTGCAGGTGCGAACTTCTCTCTCCAAGTGATGCGAATTTTCACTTGTGTGATTGTATGCTATAATGAGGAGGGGTGCCTCCTATTTATATTGATTTTCCACTAGGAAAAATAACTGGAGCCGACTTCTTTTGGGGGAGCAATAAAATACATTTTTATAATTTTATTTTTATTTCTTTTATTGCCTGCTTTTCATCCCAAGGTTTACATTATTTCTAGGGTTTGTATGATGGATTACAACAAGTTCAAATTCCCGTAAAAGGTACAAGTAAAGAATGTCTTCCGAAGTTGTACAAACTCCAACGTTACTAAGAGGAGAAAAGTGTCAATGTGAAAAGCCCCAATTTACCCCATGGTTTTGAGGATGAAAATAAAATATAAGGGTAAATGGTGAAATTAAACAAAATTAGACATTCGGATTGATTGCTAGAGGTCAGACAAGACAATTAAAGGTGAAACTAGAAAAACCCATTTTGAGGAAATTCAAAATAGCTACTTCCCCAAGGAGGGCATCCCTCTTCTATGGGTAAGATCAGTGCTTTAGGTGGGCAAATGTAGTGTGATGATCATGAAAATTTAGATTTGAGGGTTTTAAATTATTTAAGAAGTGGGTTTTCAGTTTCAAAGCTCACCGCAAACTAGAACCTACAAATCTAAAGGATGAGGGTTTTAATTTTATTAAGATCGGGTGGATTGAAATAATGGAGATAGAGGAACGTACCTTGTGAAAACGTACTTGGAAGTTGTAGATAAATGCCAGAAAGGTGAGGATTACTCCCACAAAGATCAAATGAAAGTTTTGCTGAAGATCTAGCTCATTCCTGAAAGCCCATGTGGACAGGTGCGCCCTTCTTCCTACTAAACCAAGGAAATATTAATTAGATTAACAAGAAATTGAGCCACTACAAACGAAAGCCAAGGATAAGAGAAATAATTGGTCAGAAACAATATCACTCCTTGTTCGGTACAAATCTAGAAAAGAAACAAACATTGGGTTTTCCCAAATGATGCGCCCCTCCCAAACAGTCTCTCTGTGTGTAGCAAACAAATAATCCACAAAAGTAATACTAGATGCTTCCCAAAGATCTTTCAGTGCAAAGGAAAAGTAGTTCCAGTCACAATTGCTAACATTCGATCCACAAGACAACAAATATTTCTCTCAAAAGAATTTCTCTATTCCAATAAGCCAAGAGCCAAAATTCCCGATGGGATACAATGAGGGGATCACAACTCTTAAATAGATCGAGAGTGTGTCCACATTCTAACTAACATCAATCCAACGGTTGAGATTAAAACATCATCAACGATGGAGATCTTTTAATTTTACATTACATGGATCAACTTAGACAAATACATTTGAGGGGGATGAATTACCTCATAAAGCCCATTTTTACAACATGATAAATCATGATTTTTGCAAGGTTGACACTTAGGGGACACGGGGGTGTCATTAGCCCCCCCCCCCCCATACATATTTCTAAAGATAGAACTTGATTTGGCCTTTTTGTCCATTTTGGCCTTTTTGTGCACGCTTTTATTTTGGCCATTTTGTCCAATTTCTCCCTATGGGGGACGTCCTCCCTAAGAGAGCCAAAAAAAAATCAAATTGACTAAAACTGATGCAAATACGTCCGGAGAGCCATAATAAATCATCCAGAGAAATTCCCCTGCCATTTCCTTGACCACACAAGCCAAATCGATTTCTTCATTGATTTCCTAGTTCATTTTTTAGTGGTACATCCTCTGAAAACAATAATAATAATAACTTCGTTCAGGATGAGAACTGGGGCAAACTGACTGCGCAGAAGTGTCTGGAGACATAATAGAATGGTACAAGTGGCTACTCATACCCGCTGGAGCATTATGGTGCCCTAGGAGAACCATAATAATTGCAATCTATAATAAAAAATATGATCTGACCAATAATAAAGTGATAATAATCACTGATCATGAAATATGGGGCCAAACTCTGAAAACTGAAACTGTAGTATTGGTCTTGGGCATGTCTGGAGCAAATATAAGCACTTTTGAATTTTTAGCCATTGCCTTGGGAATTGTGTTTGATTTGGTCAACTGGGTTGACCAGGTCAAAGTACCCAAACTAAAAGTGAGATATGGAATTGAGCTAAACTTGCATGCATCCAAGGTAAGAACTGCTTCAAGATGTATATTAAAACCCAACTTAAATTATGCCATTCAGAATCATGGTGACAATAATAAATAATAATAACAATCAATAAGATATACCTGTGTCTTGGAGTAATCATTGAATCCTCTGGAAGTCTCTTGTATATGCCATGCTTACGAAGTTTAAACAATTTGCTAGTTTTGGGTGAAGGTGGAAAAAAGGCTAAGTAAAAGGGAAATGACTTATAGTTGATTTTGACCATATGATCTTTTCGAATGATGAAAAGTACACACAACCACAATGACATATGCACGACAAATAAACAATAGGGAATGGTTGTGTCTCACAAGTGGATGAGTTGATCTAAAAAGAGTCCATTGAACTTTAACATGTCTACAACTCACATCCAAGCTAACAATCAAGCTCTGTGAGGATCTTTTCTAGGACCCTTGCGTTGAGTACACAAGAAACAATAGAGAAGAGATCCTAGGGGACACTTAGAATTCTTTGTCTCTTACTCCATCTCACGTCAAAACCCGCAGGCTCCGTGGGGAATTAATCATTACATTTCAATAAGATGGCCAACAAAATCAGTCTTTAGATTTAGCATTTATTTATCCACTGCTTTATTTGGGCCTTTCACAATTTCATTTCATAGCCCTTTTTGAGTTGTGTCTAAAGACATAGTTTGCAACTTTATTTGAGGGCTTGAATTTCCCAGTGTAGCATATAACTTCTAAGACATAATGCATGTAATGATGGTAGACATATTGCTTCAAGTTTTCGCTGACACTCTTCGGGCAATTAGGGGGAATATCCACAGTCAGGACCAAATATCGGCGGCAATTGGCCATAGAGGTCAAGGCTTCGAAACCCAACTCGCCTAAGCTCAAGAACCAACACTAGCGGGTTCTCTTGGCCCAGAAGGATCAAGGCTTTGACAAGTTTTGTTGCATAACTCAGAGCTGAGACACAACAACATGGGATCCATCATGCAGAGGGTTCAAAGTAGGGAAGCTGATCTTCAATCTCATAGGTCTCAGTCAATCATAGGTCATGGGAGGAGAATCAGTTATGGATGAACTGGATGGATGGGGACAAGTGATACATGGAACCAGCAGAGCACTAAGGTTTAAAAGTTGTGTAAAGCATGGCATAAGCAATAGTCTTCTACATCAGATTCTTTAATCATTCTCAACACAAGTTTTAAGCATCAATATACATATAATATAGGCATAGGTCACCATAATCATCATAGCACAACAAGTCCAAGGTGTCAGTATACATCAGAGAGCAAAATCCTACCAAAGAGCCATATACGTGATATCACCATATACCTGTCTCTATCTGATCTGCCCATCTGTAAATTGTGTACCATATCTGCTCTTCTGCTTGAATGAACTAGGTCACCACTGAAGTCATCTAAAAGGACAAGGAGATCTCAGTCCTGGGAAGGAAATACTCTGTATCTGCTGCTAAAAAAAAGAATTTGGATGGTTCATGCTGTAATAATGATCCATGTTGTATCCCCATCAATAAGTCTAGCTCACAGGAAAAGAAAAAATCTACATGCTGCATCATGGTAGCCCAGCTACAATATATTTGTGATAACAGGAATAGACCGGATGTGGGCTATCTGAAGCTATGTAGTTTTTTTGAGCTTGAGTAACTGGCTGAGACTGTTGGGTTTGAGGTGCCTTCCTGTTTTTAGCAACTTCAGTCTATCCATCATCCTCTGCATGTGGCTGGGCCTGGGAGGTCTAACTAGAAAGGCTAGAGGCTAGGAGTGTGGGAGATTCAATTTTCGCTAGTATGGGGCAATCTTTTATTCTGTAGGTGGGACTTTAGAACCTGGAAGTGGGGAGATTGATAAATCCCATTGGTTGTCGGATAACATGACCTCACACCCTAATGTAAACAAATTCTTTCAAGTATTTGGAGATATCAACTGTTAGACAAACCCTTTTCTGAGCCCGTGGGTTGAGGAACCATGCTAGTTCATGGTATATAATGCTGTGAATTAGGGCTAAAATTCTTTCCAGGAAAGCTCAAAATTGCTCAAAGGCTGGCTTGGGAATACTATCCATCCTGGGCAATATAGGTTAGAGGCTTTGTCAACGGTGAATTCCTTATGGCATTCAATGAAAATAACCATGGTATTATGAGGCAGCCAGGGGCCGTAGGATAAAACGTCATGATAGTGCTTTACCTCCTTGAAGGAGAATTGGAGAAACCACCTAGTCAGGTTTTGGATGAAGTGCAGATCCATCTGCGCCCCTCCCCCTCAAACATTCTTTGGCTTAGGCCTTAATCACAGCTTACGGCGGGATTTGGATTACAAGATACCCCAGCACTGTGCTTTTTCGATATATCCCAAATTCAGAGTCAACCATCAACGGTGGATTTGTCAGAGGGGAGTTCATTACCTCATTACCTCCTTTGGATGAGCTTTCACAGAGCCTTGGGAAGATACCATGCTGGCCAGCTTCATGCTCGAATTCTCCTTGCATGATTGCCAAATTGATAGTATCAGATGGCTGGGTGGCCATTAAGTCAAGTGCCTTCCTGCTTGCTTATGACAGGGACAAAATGTTGCAGTCTTTGGCTCGTGCAATATCCAGATTCCACTGAACTTCAAAACAGTAATTGCCACAGCCAGGGCAATAACTCCAAACCAAATCGCAGATCTCCTTCCCTTTACTATTTTATTTGTTAGGTACATGTTTTATTTCTTTTTCTGCAAGATAGTGTAGAAGATTGATTATTTTCTCTACAAGGTGTTTGATTCATCCATGTTCATTCTTTTACTTTTCATGCTCAAATTAATAATTAAAGAGAGACATTCCGATATTTTCTTCTGGATTCTGTACTTCAGCTTAATTTCAAACCAATGATGAAAGCCAAATTTCACTTTCATTACATAATGCTTTAAATTTCTGAAATCCATGCTATAGGTTAAGAATTAAAATCATTTCTCCTGTCCAATCTCTAATCACTCCTTCCCCCATTACTTATCTAGATTCCCTTCCCATTGTCTGAACTCGCTTTGTCTGTTTCACAAGGGAGCCTAATCCGATCCAAGTCAGAGACTTCATTGAGGCGACCTCTCTGGATTCTGTCTGTCAGTGATGCTTTTGCTGTAATTGTTAAAGTATACAGAACATTGATTTAATATCCATGTGTATACATGCAGGAGAATCAGTATCCACCTCCAAACTTCAGAAGAATGTTGTCGTCAAAGTTGAAGTCACTTGTAATATCTGAGAAACTGGTCAAGGTAAGTACTTGAAATAATCAGTTGTAACATTTACCAGTTAATTTAATTGAGATAAACTTTGACCCTGTTTTCCCTACATCTGAACTTGGTCAACTGCAGATAAGACAAAACTACATGATAAGTGGGAGTTTTCGTTCAGATGATGAGAAAGCCTCCAAAAGTGAGAAAGAGGAAAAGCATGTCACAATCCTTAGTAAAAATACTTCAAAAAAGGTGGTAGAGGAAATTGGGATCACAGTTAAATCTGAGGTTGATGCAGAAGTTTCTAAGATGAGAGCAATGAATGCAGAAGCTGCTGCTAAGGCAGCAGCTGTCGCTGTTGCTGAAGCAGAGGCAGCTATTGCAGCAGCAGAACAAGCAGCATGTGAAGCAGCAGCTGCAGAGGTTGATGCTGAAGCTGCAGAGGCTATTGCAGAAGCAGCAATGATGGCACTGGCAAACTCTAGATGCCATTGGTAGTCGTCTTCAAAAAACTAGAGATTTTGTTGCAACAGCTTTAGGGTGGTGGTGAACATGTGCCATTGGATAGCTCTTGATATCACAAGGTTGGCAGTAGTTCCATTATCTTATTGTTTTCTTTTGGGTAGTGGTACTTCTGAACAGAGGTGAGGTGTTGTTGTAGAATAAATTTTCATTTGATCCTGTAATTATGTTCATTAGCTTTTCTCAGCAGGAGGTGTAGTATAAAAATGCCTTTTTCCTGCGTGGTAAACATTTTCTTGGATGGTTAGGTCGGAAGCACTTCTTATTGACTTCCCTGTACAGTTCAGATACCATAAATAGATCATATTTTCTACAAAATGATGAGTTTAGTTGTCTTCAGTTTATCTTTTCCATCACCCAACGAAACTCACTAGTTGAACTTCATTAAAAGATAATGATTTATTCCCATTCATTCACAGTTAGCTAATTGCTATTTTTACTAAATATTGAATATGATAAATTCAATTAATATTATTAGTTATAGTGTAAGACTGCGATGACTATATTTTATAGACCTTTTGATGTTATGTTTGTAATAAACTACTAATATTTTAAAGGCTTTCTTTACTTTTAATTCTCAATATTACTGGAGTACTGTCAAACTAGAATTTTGTACTAATTTTAGATGAAAATTTAATACTTTCATCAACTTAAACACACTACAAAAGCCAATTACACATGATACTCCATTATTTAAAAGCTCATACTTAGCACTATTAGTAGATAATGTAACTGTAAGTGGCTGCTATAAAACTATGAGACAAACAATAAACCTTATTAATGCCTTAGTATGGTGCATCTGCAAACTTCACTTAGCAGTAGCACAAGGTTTGAGGTCAGGAAGAGGCTGTTTTACAATCAGCAGTGACTTTCAGAAGTTAGTTTTGTCTGCAAGCAAAGAGACGTCTGTTTTGGGCATTTTAATGATGATTGTGTGGTTGCTTGATCAGCAAATTGTTGGTTTTACTTGTGGGTATAACCAAGATCTACTCCTATGTAAGAATTTAAACTTAATGCACAGCGGAACTTAGAAATTAAACTTAATGCACAGCGGAACTTACTTTCCATCTTCAAAGGCCTCAGACAGCTTCCAAGGCTCTGGGTTGATACGCTCCTGGTCTTGACTTGAGTTGTTGGCTCTCGAGTCCTTCCAAGAACTTGCAATCCTTTTCTCTGGCTATCCTTATGACAGAGTATCCTGTCTTCAAATGGAGCAGACAATTTTTCTGGATGATAGCAAGCCTTGGAGACTCGGCCCTTTTATAGCAGTGCCAAAGAAAAGTTCTAATCCTACGGCAGCCGAAATTTAGCTAATACTTGGGAAACAAGTCTGCCAAGAAATCTGGAATTTCCGATTTCATAAGATCTTGAAATCGGGAAACTTCAGAAAAAACTGAAATAAATCAGAATAAATTTTGATTTCCTTATTTAGCTCAAATTTATTACTGCTATTATTTTAATCAACTATAATCGGTCCATTAACAATTATAATTGATTAACATTATTCTATATGTATTTGTATCCAAATCCTTATTTAAATACGTATGATGCCATGACTTAATTAATCACATTGTTTGGCATATTTTAATCATTACATAAATGTAATCTTGCGACAGTATTTGATATCATAATCATAATGCACGTATGTCCAACTTAATTATTGTAATTAGACGTCTCTAAATCCAACACAAATAACCCAAGTTTGTGATCAGAACTGTTCAAGCTTTTCCTGGGCTCATAACAGAGGTTCTTGATGCATATTTGGAGTTTGAATCCAGCAATACAAACCTTGATTCTCAGTTGGTAAAAGATTGAGTTTGCAGGTGTTGAATAGCAGATTACTGTGATTGGTATCAGCTGCTGTTGGGGTCCTTTCCTTGGGTTATTCGATGGAGGTTTTTGTGCTAGATTGACTACATCTCCATCGCTCTCTTTTGAACCATAGTCGAGATCCTTGTGCCATGCTTTTCACATCAGCCTGGGTGATTTATTTCAGACCTTTTTTAGCTGGTGCTTCCATCAAAACAAGTGCCCCTCGCTAAGTGGTTTATTTTGCTTATTGTGAGCCTAACTTGAGTGCCAATATTTGAGAGATCTTTGGCATGCTTTTCATGTATATTTGAATCCCATCTCTGGTAGATTCAAAGCGCTTTTGTATGTGCTTTTCCAAGTTGGTTTAAGGTGCCTAGGATTAGGGTCTTGTAATGTCTGATGTTGAGTTATTTATGTTAGACCAATGTTATTAGAACTGGACCGATCATTGAACCGACAGAGCACAAAATGTGAACCGGACCAGAACCCAGGAAAAAACTGTTAAGACTAAAAAATACATAAAATAATCATATTTTGTAAGAAAACATATATATTCATGTGCATACATATGAATCCAAACCATTAATACACAAACATGCAAAGCTTCTCATATATATATAGCAAGTACAGGTGCAAATAACCAAAATAACATTGAGTGCAATACATCACTGAAGTTCGAAACCAAAATACATCAACAAAGAGGCTCTAAATGGCCCCTACAAACCAAAAAATAGGCATAGTACTACTACTAATGAATAACTATACACTCATAACATGAAAACTAGGTCATAATCATCTTCATCCTCATCATCCTCGACCGAAGTGGGATTTTGAGTTCCACTCGATTCCCCTGGCCATGATGGTAAAACCTCTAGAAATGCGTCCAAATCCAACAAAGAAAGGTCTTCATTCCCAAATGTTGGTGTCTAAGACTCTAGAACCCACTTTGATGATGGATCAAAGTCATCCAAGGTTATGTTCCCTGATGCTGGGGTCTTGTTCAACAACTTGTTACACCTTAGCCTAAGATTGCATTGAACATAGATCATGTCATTTAATTGTTTGTGTTCCAAACAGTTTCGCTTCTTGGTGTGTATATGCTAAAAAACACTTCAATTTCATTCACATCCAGAAGCGTTGCATTGCTGGCTCAAAATCTGGTCTGCAAACTTTTGCAACTCAAGGCAGTTCCCACCAAATTGTCCCCACCAATTTGCTGTAATAAGAGTTGAATGCAAACAAATTTCAACAAATGACTCTGAAAACTTTCAATGATATAATATATCATTTGAAAACTCTGAAATTTCTTACCAAGTGGATTCCTGGATTTGCCTCATATGCCCGAGCCAAAGCTACCCAAACTCATTGAATTGCAACAATTTACTATGTATCTCATCTTTTGTCTTGGAATCATGAACCATGCACTCATATACAATCCATCTTTTACCTCCCCATCATTATTGTATAGTTGTACCTTCAAAAGTTCAAAGTTTAAAAAACTAAAAATATTCATCACTGAAATTTAAAATATAACTTATAACTTTGAACTTGAAAATTGAAATTACAACAAAACTTGTAACTGCGAATTTGAATTTTAAAGTTTCTTACCTTGGGTTTAAGTAGTAGCCAACTTTATGCAAAGGACGATGGAGTTGTTTGTTCAATTTATTATCAATGATTTTCCAAATAGAAAAATAATTTTGCCTTTTGTCACCTTATCTTGCCTTTATTGCTTCTTTGTCTCGATCCATGGTCTCATAAATAAATGGAACAACCATATCCGGTTGGACGGTTAATAGTCGAATCCGACTTTCATGTTGGATGATAAATAAGAATAATATATTAGATGATGATATAAATTTACAATTAGCTCGTCTTTTATACGGCTTGAGCCAACATAGTGAAGGGTTACGCCCTTTCACTAGTAACCTCATAGCCTAACTAATTATAATTAATAATATTTAATTAAATATTCACAACATTGCCTTCCCCTTGGGAAAAGCTTTGTCTTCAAAGCTTGAGTATTTTCCTAATGTTGTCCTTCATTCTGATTCGGTGTTGGTATTAGAATCAGACGAGATTTTTGGTGCAGAGACTTGCACTTCCTTTCCATTGATGATTTTGCAATGTATTGTCTGATTGTTTCTACATTTATGGCTAGGAGTCCAGTCATCACTGCATCAACGACATGTTTTTATTCTTTTTTCTATTATCAGAGTAATTGTTAGATGACTTCGACCCATTTTCCAGACAACCCAAATATTCGTGTCAATAAGGATTTCCACTGATTTGTGAATTCCTTAATGCTTCCAACTTGTTGTAATCTGGTAAGTCTACTGAAATATTCATTTTCTTTGATTCCTTGAAACCTATTAAAAAAATCATTTTTAAACAAGTTCTAGGAGTAGGCAAAATTGTCTCTCCTCCACCATAAGTACCAATTATAGGCGTACCCTTCCATATGCATTGACGCATATTTCACCTTCTCCTTGTCAGATTTAATATTGTAAATGTAGAAGTATTCTTCTACCTTGTTTAACCAAGCAACTCATTGGTATTCACTTCCATTTTATTTTGACAACTCTATTTTCTCCTTTTGCTTTACGGTTTGATGGTGGCTCAGAACTACTGGACGACGCAAGTGACATATTTGAACTGCTTTGGCGATTTTTAACCTTTTTATTCTGTACTATCTTACTGATAGCTTCTATTTTGCTGTTTAATCGTGCCTTCATATCTGGGAGTATTTTTGTTTCTATCTCTTGTTTAAGCGTCATATTGTTAATCTTTATTTCTTTTTGCAAATCTTCTTGATTTTTTGCGAGTGTTTCTTGTGTGGCAACATGAAATGAGACATCTAACATGTCTAGACTGTTGACTTGGTTCGGACTAGGAATGAGTCTTTGTAACATCTCGATTAATGTATTATGGTTCTGCGTCATGGTGCTCA
Source organism: Pseudotsuga menziesii (assembly GCA_001517045.1). Classification (NCBI taxonomy): domain Eukaryota; kingdom Viridiplantae; phylum Streptophyta; class Pinopsida; order Pinales; family Pinaceae; genus Pseudotsuga; species Pseudotsuga menziesii. The sequence continues at coordinate 166,197 of LPNX011165676.1, read as the reverse complement.
AGTTCTGTGTTAAGGTGTTTATGTTTTGAGTCATGGTACTCATCTTGTCGTACCGGTCTTTTTGTTTTTCGTCCAGGATGTCAAATTTTTCATCCAGCCTTCTTTCTAGTACTGTATTGTTATTTTTTATCTCTTCTTTCAATTTTTTTTGGTTAGCGACAAGTGACTTGATGTCCTTCTCCATTTTTTTGATTTGCTCTTTCAGTTCTGCCATGGTCTTGGACCTTGCATGCGGAGGAGTGTACTTCGACGCTATTTTGGCTTGTGAAGGGTGGATTTTTTCTTCTTCTTTTCTCTGGAATAATAATAAATATAAATAAATAAATAATTATTATTATTATTTTTAAACAAATATTATAATAATAATATATAATATTTGATTTTTTTAATATATTATATTACAATATATTTGAAACAATATACTATATTATAATATATTGTTTTGTGTTTTTTTTTTTCGGTTGTAGGTCGTGGCGGTGGAGGGAGCGACGACCTGTGAGGTGACGGAGTTGTGAGGAGGCGGTGAGGGCAAGGACGCAGAGAGAAGCAATGAAGGTGGTGGGAGGATGGCGTGGTGAGGAGGACGCTGGTAGATGAGGGCAACAACGTGCAGAACTGCGTGTGGGGAGAGATGCGACAGGGTAAGCAGGGTGGAGTGCTGTACACAGACGCAGATGAGCAGTGGGGTAGAGAAAGGAGGAGGGAGCAGGGCGCGCGAGCAACGCAGGCACAAGATGGCGATGGTGAGGAGGCCAGCGAGGGCAGGGAGGATAAGCGAAGGCAGGTAGAAGCGATGAGCATGAATGACTTGGAATGGCCGCGTGGGAGGTGGCAGCTGGTGCAGCGGAGAAAGACGTGGTGGAGGGCAGCGTTGAGGAGGCCGCAGGTTGTGTGGATTGCAGCGCTGGAGGAGGGAGAGGTTGTGAGGCGCGGGTGTGAAGGGAAAAGCGAGAGGAATGGAGAGTGAAAGGGAGGTAGAATGATGGTATGGAGAAAGAAGCACTATGGGTGAGCAGTGGAAGGTGAGAAGTGTGGAAGGAGTAAGTAGGGGAAAAAATCAAGAATTGATGAGCCGAGTTCGAGCTCAGAGTGCAGGAGCAAATATGCTCTGATACCACTTGGAACAACTGTATCTAATTGGACAGTTAATAGTCGAATCCGACTTTCATGTTGGGTGATAAATAAGAACAATATATTAGATGATATAAATTTACAATAAGCTCGCTTTTTATATGGCTTGAGCCATCATAATGAAGGTTACGCCCTTTCACTAGTAACCTAATAACCTAATTAATTATAATTAATAATATTTAATTAAATATTCACAACACAAGTCTAGTCACTGAGAGGGGGGTGAATTAGTGACAAAAATTAACACACAATTTTTATTTTATTTTAGCAAATGTAAAAACAAATTTGGACACAATGATTTATTGCGGAACCCAATAAGGTAAACCACCAATACCTTTCTATTATATGCAAAACTTTGTTTTTACAATTACAATAGTTATTTGTAAGCACTCACTTGTTGGAGACCACAATCCTCAAGTTTCTCAGCTATTACTGAAGGATGCACCCACACCCTAAATTTTGCATGCACCTACAGATAAAGATATACCAATACCCTGATTCTCCAGCCACTACTGGAAGGAGGCTAAGACATTCCTTGCAGGCATGTAGCCTGCCCTAACACCACCTTGCCACCTTTATTTGATATTATTAAACTTCCAGATCTTCTTAAAAACATTGTCACTTGTTACTCTACTTGGGTCTTTGTCTTATGCTTTGGTTGCATAGATCTAGATGATAGAGACACGTTACTTACCTTTTGATCTTCTGTTTATATATACTTCAATCATCTCTTCAAACCAAGCTCACGCCCTTTCAAATTCTCATGCCCTTTCAAGTCTCTGTTATGAATCTATAATTTAATTTGTTCTAATTAATTAATTAATTACCTATATTATATCTTTGTCTGCGAGCTTTCCTTTCTTCCAAGTTTTCCTGGCTTTATTATCTCTTGTTGCGAGCTTGCTGACTTCATCATCTCTGGCTGTTGGGTATGTTTCTTTATCAAAACGTGGGCTCCTTCATCTTCAGACCTGCGAACTTCTCTCATGTCCTCTGTGGGCTTCATAGTCCTTAAAATTGCGAGCTTATGCTCTCTCTGGTTCGAGTGCACCTCTAAACCCAAGCTTATGGGCTTCATCTCCTTCGAAAGTGCGGGCTTAATCTTTCAAGGCCAAACTTTAGCCTGCGGGTTTTCCTCGCGCCCTTTACAGGCTCCTTAAAACCCCTGCGGGCATCCTTCTTTATTGCAGGCATCTTTTCACCTTTTCGCTTCCGCATTGGCCTTCTCGCAGTTAGCTTTTCACACCAACCATTTCGCAACGACCTTCCCACTTTCCGCCTTTTCCACCCTGCGGAATGCGGAAGTCGGAAACTCAGAAACTCAACGTTTCCAAAAATGAGCTTATGCTCTTTCGCTTTCCGGACTTTTCTTTCTGCATTTCCCTTTCCGCATTGCAGAATGCAGAAGTCAGAGACTCAACTTTTCACAACTTCGACTTATAGCTTTCCGCGGTTCCGTTTTCTGGACTTGTTTTTTTGCACTTCCCTTTTCGCACTGTGGAATGCGGAAGTCAGAAACTCAACTTTCACGACTTCTACTTATAACTTTTCGCGGTCCTGCTTTTCGGACTTGCCTTTCCACACTTTCTTTTCCGCACTGTGGAATGTGGAAGTCGGAAACTTGACTTTCACAACTTAGACTTATAGCTTTCCCCGGTTCTGCTTTCCGAACTTGCCTTTCCGCTCTGCCTTTTCCGCACCGCGGAATGCGGAAGTTGGAAACTCAACTTTTCACGATTTTGACTTATTGCTTTCCATAGTTCCGCTTTTCTGGACTTGCCTTTCCGCATTTTCTTTTCCGCGCTGCGGAAGGCAGAAGTCAGAAACTCAACTTTTCCATGACTTTGACCTTTTGATTTCCGCGGTTCTGCACCCGCACTTCAGTTCTTGCAACGCTTTTTTCGAACCGTCGATCTGCTTGTGGAAGTATTCTCAGTCGTCCGATCTTTGATCCTTTGCGGAACTTCACATTTTCCTCCTTTTCTTTGCGGAACTGATCTTTAACCGTCAAATCTCGTGAGAGATGTTTTTTGACCGTCGAATCTATGATCCTTTGCGAAACTCATCTTCATTCACTATTTCTTTGTTTCAACACTTAGCCAATTTTAATCTCAACATGCAAACTAACATTTGTCTTAGTTTTCACAGGTTGATAATTCGCTCGTGTAAGAACCAAATGAGAATCTAATTCCATGGCTGGATAGCCAATTCACTAGAGAGCAGGATCATGCCATCTTTTTAAATATTACTGACACACACACTTCTTCTGGAGGACATTTGAAATTAGTCTTCCAACCTTTTGTTACGACACTTGGACAAATTTCTTCTCTGATCCAATCTGTCTAAAACATTGTTTTGGCAGGTCCATAACTTCTTCCTCGGCTGCTTCCAAGACAATCTGAATAGAGTAAACACAAGTCTACAAGACTTCTACGTGTTGTAGGTATTTACTCTAACCCATGATTTACGTCGATCATTCTCTTAGACCCTCTTAGACTAGTTTTGAATATTGATCCATTCTTAGTTAATTTCTTGATTTTCACCAATTGCCATATTTCTCCAGAATGATGTGACATCATCTACTTTGTCATCATAGGCAATGTCTCTTACCAATTTGCCATAAATTATGTTATTCTATGTCATCATATCTGCCTTTTCATCATTCATGCCAAGTCATCACTACCTTTGTCTTTCATTGAGTTCACTCTGCCATCATGTCCTTGGTTATTTCTTTGTCATCACTGAACTTCTTTTGACATCAATGACAACTATAATCCATATTGCCAACACTTTAGAATATCATAAAATCTATCATAACTCACTTTTTAAACAGGTAGCGAAGACAACCATCACTATTGCTATTTGCAAATATAAGTGGACTCATCAACATTATTTCAAGGAATCTCATATCATCTAAAATAACTTGTGGTGAACCATAAAAAGACAAATTTCCACTACTACGATATACCTTTGGGGCTTGGACCATTAATCTATTTTCTTACTTCTAAGAAATTTATCTCTTCAAAACACTCTATATATATAGCTTTTAATTTAATAAAAACTATCACTATATAAAAATAATTTAGATAAATATTTTTATAAATATATCACTAAATTTCCCAATAAAATATGTTTTTACAAATAAAAAATTATTAATTTATAAGTTTCTTAGATCTTTGCACATTCCTATCTCCTAATAAGAAGTCCTTGAGGAACTCGATGGTATGATAATATGTATGCCCTTGGAGTTCTCAACCACACATCTTTATTATATATAAACTTTAATTATTAAGTTTTAATTTAATAACAAATATTAATATATAAAAAAATTAGATTAATATTCTTATAAATATGTCACTAATTTTTTTTAATAAAATAGGATTTTATATGTATAAATTTATTATTTTATAGGTTTAGATTTTTGCACATTCATAGATCTTGATAGGATGTTATTGTGGAACTTGGTGGTATGACAATATGTTTGCGTTTGGATTTCTTAATGAGGCCACTTTATGACCAAGTTATTTGATCAATCTAATTAGATGCTATTTTTTTCAATGTGGCTCACGACACCGAAGGCCAGTGCTTGCTACGACCACGAAAAGGTCCTTAGTTTTTTGAGGAAAGTGGGAAGGCTAGATAATGTCGGTATAAAGGCGATTCAACAACAAGAGCATCATGTCACAAGGAGATTTGAACCTGGGTGGGAAAGGTAACAATCATTCCTCCTTACCATCCATGCTACATCCAATGGGCATAGAAACTAGATGTTATATATAATCACATAAAATTTATATATATTTTATACATGTTTGTGGTTATTTATAGGACATTATTGAAGTTATCACTTACTTGTGACGAAGTTTTTCAATCAAATTAGATTACATCAAAACTTATAACTTTGACCAAGTTTCTTAATATTTTAGATATTAAATATAGTTATTGATTTGACATTAAAATCAATTTTCGAATTGAATGTTGCTACATTCATCTGTTTTTTTTTTTCAATGTTAAAATTACAACCTTTTGCTACCATGACTTAAATCCCTATACCTTCAAATTGAACAGTTGTGCTATTATAATAATTTCTTTTGTTTTTTTGAGATAAAATCACTTGTTTGAAATTGCGGCCTTGACATTTAATACTATCGTGTACAAAAACCTTAAGATTAACTTCCAAATTGAAAATTGATGTTATTAATAACAACCCATTTTCGGGGATTAAAATACAATTTGTTTCAAACCTTAAAAATGAGTACAGTTGCAAACAAACAAAAAAAATTTTAAATTGACCTTTGAATCAAAAAGTGGTACTACTACGAGCACCATGTTTTATATGGATAGAATTACCATAAAACTATGTGGTATTAATTTTTAAGTTTCAAACTTATAATTATAACGTTTATGAAACCATGGCCTAAAACTCAACATTATTACTAACAAAATTATACAAGTGGAAAACATGAAAAAAAAGAAATATAATATAATTTCATTAAAAACAAATATATGATTTATTGAAAAATAAATAAATAAATTATATTAAAAAAAATTCCTAATTATTAAATATTAAGAAAACCAAATTAAAAAATTAAAATAGAACAAGTTAAAATGTTTTTTCCAAATTAAAAAATAAAATAAAATAGAACACGTTAAAATGTATTTTTGTTTTTTTATCGGATTAAAAAATACAATAAAAATAAAAATATATATCAACTAAAATACATTAATTATAGAAACAAATATACAAACTAAAAAAATGAATGAAAAAATAGATGGAAACTAAAATAAACAAGAAAGGGTCTAATCTTCATTAGGAATAGACATCTAATCTTCATCGGGAATAGACATGGAAATCTATTCTTCATCAACAATAAACACATAAATTTAATTAAATGAAAGGTTTAATCTTCATCAGGAATAAACACTATAGGCACCTCTACTGGCATAGTAGCTTGGTTGGGTTGTCTCGTTGGTCCTTTAACCCTAAAATTCATTATGGTGGTGGCTTTTGCCAACAAATTGTTCCTGGTTCCCAACCCATTCATTGCTTTGGCCACCATACATAGATTTTTATTTAGCTCATGAATATGTTCATGGGTTTCATCCAACTGCTGCAGAATCGATTTATGTTCCTCATAGTTGTCCATGAGCATCTTTGCCAACAACGTCTTCATTTGCCTCTAGAGAATGGAAGTCTTGGCATATTTAGTCTCCCACGACCTGGTAGATCCTGCATCCTGCACCTAATGTTTCATGTCTTACTGAACCTCATTTATCCTCGACCTCTTGCTCTGGTTTAACCCATTCCTTTGCTTCTGCAATGTTCTTCCTGCTTTTGCAATGTTCTTCCTGCTTTTGCTTAGATGACTCGGTGGTAGCATTCCTTCATAAAGGCTTCTTCACTCTGAATCCTCGACATGTGGGAGTGCCCACTGCACATCTCCTCATTTGTCTTGTTTTGACCATGGAGTTAAGCATGCAATCAATAATTACTCCCTTCACTCTACTGCTTACTCGGGATGGTTGTCAGTGACAACAAGATTCTTGCTCCATGCCATTAGCAGTATGTGAAGGCAATCAAAAATCGCCTTGTGATGCGATTGAATAGAAGAATTATCCCACAAATGTTTCTAGAAATCTAGTGGAGGCACGATGACATCAATGGCAAGGGAATCTACCATAAATCTACACCATGTATGCCTTATCCCATCTCCTTGCTACACTATGATTACTTTCCATAAACCGGACCAGTCCCAACATTCATTCACCTTAACATGCTTCATTTCTTCTCGCCGCCATCGGATAGTTTTCACCACTCCTTGCATGCTACCCATCTCAAGTGTTAATTTTCCTCCATTCCATCCATCATGTCTACCCTACTAGATGTCCCATTTGTAGGACAAAGGGGACATGCTTCGATGCCCTCTACCACTCGGATCCAAGGAAATCCATTCCTTTCTCATACTTTAGCTAAAAGATAAATTGATTTTTATACAATCAAAATAATACATCTGTTTTATTGGTTTTTACTTTCTAACCCTCATCTCCATTTGCAGGTTTTTCATTAACATTATTTGCAAGTTGTCTCCATGGTAGTATAGGTTTATTTTGCAGGTTTGGAGGCGGAACCCTAACATATTGTGTGCAAAGGGGTTCAACAATGCTCCATCATTTCCTCTTCTTTATTTTTAGTCATTAGCTCTTAGATTTAGTTTACAGTAGCTGCCATTTACTTAGTCTTGTTTATATTAGCTTAGTTTCAATTCACAACTTTGTTTTTACCATTTATCATTCCGTTTTTTCCTGTTTTCAAAGGGTAGGAACCTACCCTTGTGCTCTATAGGCACAAGGGATTTATTTCTTCCCCTGTAGTGAGGAGAAATTCTCACTACAACTTTGGCGACTCCCCTGGGTCGATCCCACAGGATCCCTAGGCAAAAATTTCAAGTTTCCAAGTTTTTCAGTTTTTACCCTAGTTTTCAGAAATCTTAGTTTAGATCTGTTTAAATATGTTTTATTTCATGTTTTTTTCAGTGCCGAAGCCTCTGCTAGGCCGAGCCGCGTCAGATTGACCCCGGTACCAGTTACTGTTGGCTAGATCTGACCTTGCATCACCAAAAAACCTTGTTCCGAAGCGGGTCGCTCTTATCGAGGGAAAAGGTGAGACTGGGGCGCACTTAATCCCCAAACAGGCGCGCCCATGGTGCACTTAATCCTCAGACAGGCGTGACTTCAGCCCAAGAGCTCAAGTTGCAGCGGTTTTGGCATTTTGTGCCACCCCCTTGCTCATTTCTGGAAAAATCTCGCAGCCCCCTCGCGGGATTTGGTCAGAAATGTGCGGCTTGTCACATAGAAGTTGTATTTGAGTTTAATTAACAGTAATTTTCAGTTTCAGAAGACTGTCAGTGCGGCCCAGCCGCCTCTGTCCACTATTGCAGGTCCCTTTTAATTCCAGTTTTCATTTTTTGCAAATAAATCCATGAACAATGTGTATATGCTAAATCAATCATTAAGGCTTAATAAAATCAACTAGTCTAACTAAAAATAGCTTAAAATTAACCATCTTGCTACCCCCTTCCTCCTCTACCCAGTCATCACCCTCCGGGGTATGACGAAGGGTAAGCTTGTATAGATCTAGGCATTCCATGGTATTTTTCCTAAACCACTAAAACCAGGTGACCTGGAAGGTAGAGGGGGTAGAGAAGGAGGGCTTCTCACGGCGCTAAGCGTCCTCCCTGTTGACCAACCTAGCACTTGGGAGGTGCCTTGAGGATCTACGGATGGGCTTAGTCCCATTGTGTTGAGAGCCCAACACCTTCTCTTGGTTGAAGAAGAATATCACTGCGAGGTAGACATTTAGTTAGGCCAACAATTCAGGGTTAATCACCATATTTGCTTACAAATTTCTGTTTATGTTTGCATACAAAACCATGATATGAACTCTACCATGAATTCATAAACCATACCGCAAACCAAATACCAGGACAAACAAGCAAACCAACACACCATACCAAATAATTAACCCAACTCAGTTTAAGACGCTAAGTAAGCCTTAAAATTTACCAAATTTACACTAAGTTCAATCAATTCTGCAGTCTTTGAGGACATAAGTCCCTGACTGCTTCAACTATGGGAATTACTTGGGCTTTGCCCAGAAACTCATTGTGAGGAGTACCACAGGAACCCCAAAGTAGCTGGTCGCTGAGAGGAATTGCCAAGCGAAACGGGCAACAACCCCTTCCGATTGAGTAGAATCACCCATGAGGAACAAGCCAAGCGCTGTCTTCTAGCAGTCTTGGTGGCCGAGAGACCACCTACAGCCAATAGGAAGCCATTAAAACCGGGGTCCAAATCTCATACCCACCAGTTTCATACACCAAAGCGAACACAATTGATCCTCCACGATCTTCCTCACGCCTAAGAGGCGAACTACCACCATTTGGAACACTTAGTCGACGCCGTCGTAGCCGTTCTCAGCGATCTCCCACACCATCAGAGGGCCACACAGCCTCTGATTCTGATTCAGACCCATATCAGTCTAAACCAAATCTTCACATCGCACCATCTAGCCCCATGGCTACTGCAAACCCGGATCCATTTTTCGGCCTAACCTTAGCAAGTGGACCCATGTCCACATCACAACCTGTCACCCACAATGTGGCAAGCGGTCCAGGCACAGTCATGCAGACTGTCATTAGCCAATTGCCACCACCAATAGTGACCAACCAAGCTGGCCCAGTGGTAACACATGGGGGCAGTGGCCCCTCCACATACTTTGTCCCCCCTGCCACACAGGGGGGCAGTGCACCGACCACCCACATTGCCCCTTCTGCCATGCATGGGGGCACTGCCCCTGCTACCCACACCATCCCACCCACAACACTTGGGGGCATTGGCCCATCCGCCATGGTGCCACCGCAAGCACCCCCAGCCATGCAGATGCATTATGCACCTGCAAACCCCACCCCCATTGTGGCCTCATCCCACATCAACTTGGGGTCAAATCTACCCTTCATGGCTTGTTTGAACTTGCCTGACTTGGCTAGATTAACGAATGATCCCATTCGCCACCAAGCTTTCTGGCCACCTATGCCAACGAAGCTGCCATCAGACATCCCAAAGTTTGAAGGCAAAGCCAGGGAATGTCCCTAAAATCATATAATTACATTCCATCTATGGTGCTCATCCAATAGCATCGTAGAAGACTCCATCAGGCTGAGGCTATTCCAACGCACCCTCACAAGTGCCGCGGCCAAATGGTACATTGAGCTGCCACAAGCCAAGTACCTCGACTTCAACTCCCTAGCCTTCATGTTCCTACAGTGTTTCCAACTCCCTGTCTGATATGACGAGAGGGTGGAGATTCTGCTATCCTGTCGCCAAAACACCGCCACTCACATCCATGAGTGGCGGCGGCGCCGCAGCTTGTGTAAGATCCAACTTGACGATAGGATCTTCTTGGATTGGTTCCTCAAGACTTTGCTCCCACCTATCGTAAAGGACGTCGCATCTAAACGTCCCCAATCTGAAGAAGAGGCCATACTGAAGGCCCAACAATTTGACCTCATTTACGCCCAGTCTGGATACTTGTACACTGTCATTCCAGACGCTCCTCGTCCAAGTACCTCTTACTGCGACGCACTAGGGGCATCCCACGCAGCGGATGGCATCATAGGGTCAGTCTCCCAATAACCATAGCCTCGACCGACACCACCTGCCGCAACACCGCAACTAAGCAACATTGCTAATGTTGCTTACCAAAACCAAGCTTCAGACTATGCTAGAATGGTGTCTCAGTTCGGAGGAACAACCTCTTATGCACAACCTGCGCCACCGCAGCAAGCTCAGGTGATGGCTTGGCCAACACAACAATATGTGGGGCAAATGCCCACGTTTGTGGCACAACCACCCCAACAAATATACTATGCACCACCAGTGCAACAAGTTCAAGCCCCGGCCCCCGCTTCGTTAGGACAAGTGTTCGCACAACAAAACCGTCCCGACCACCCTGCCCCTAATAATCAACAAGGGCAAGCTAGAAACAACCGGCCCTGCAACCAAGGCAATAACCAACCGCAGGGAGGCGATTAGCAACCGAACCCTCCCAATAATGTCGCGGCTAACTGGCCAGCCCAAAACCCCCCAAGGCAGAATGCACTAAGACGCAACGCTCCGTTGCGCACAAACCAACCTTGTACACTGTGTGATGTTTATGGGAATTACAAATTTGAGTGTCCCCTCATGGCTCGCGCTAAGTAGGCCATTCAAAATGAGGCCCAACAGGCCGCCAATGCCCCCACTCAAGCCCAACCCAACCACGCACCACAAGGACCTCCTCCCATGGTGCTTCAAAACCCACTACCAGTCCAAGGATTGGTGGCAACCACTCCCCCTCCCAAGGTCAATCCCAACACTCCGGGGGCACCGCCCACGACCGAAATAGGCGTTCACCACCTGATGACCATGACCACTGAAGAGGTCAACTTACAGACTAGACGAATTCAATACGGTACCACCATCGAACCTGCTGACTCATCAGCAGCATCCACATTTAAGTCAACCAACCTACCTCTCCAGTTACCCCCGTTCCCACCCCCCCCATACGCAGAATTGCCAATAACACCACAGCTAGAGCTGAAGTTAGCTATAGCATTGTGGATGATTTGGCCCAAACACCAACCGCCATGTCCGTTCTTGAGGTACTTAAAACGTGCCCAACACAGCGGAAAGCCTTACTAGCCTCTCTAGGGGCAATAGACCCCTTCGATTCCAAGCTAATCACATTTGATACAGAGAACGGAGAGCCGCGCATGCCCTCCACTATCGCCTTCCAAATCTCGGTATCCATCCGGAACTTGGTTGTGCACCGATGCATAGTGGATGAGGGGGCATCCACGTGCATCATGTCTACCTTGGTTTGGCAGAAGCTTGGATCACCGACTCTGCAACCGTCCTCCACGACTTTGCAGGCTTATGATGGACACCCGACTAAAGCTCAAGGAATCCTCCCCCATGTCCCCATCACGTTAGCTGGGAAGACAGTCATGATCGACATCGAGGTCGTCATCGCTCAACTGGATTACAACCTCCTGCTTGGGAGGAGTTACATGTACGCCATGCGAGCCGTAGTGTCAACTGTCTTCCGCCTCATGATGTTCCCCCACGAAGGAAAGATTGTGACGATTGACCAGCTCACCTACCATGATCCGCAAGGGTTAACAGCGCCTGCCAACGTTATCCCTACCATCACCACCACTGAGTTGTAAGGGGCGACCGCACATGCTAACGTCATCCCTGCAACCAACACTATGGTTGAAAGCACACCAGCCTCCCCACTGTTGAATGTGGGCCCTGGGTTGTTTACCGATCCCACCATGACGGCTCCTTTCCCATTGGTGTCACCACCACCGACACAAAAGCAAACTGCGGACTTGTGCATGGTCTCATCAAGCACCGCTACACCCAAACAACAACCGCAGCCACAACCCCAACCACAACCACAACATCGTCCGTAGTCGCAACGCCAATAGCAGCCACAACATCACCCGCAGCAGCAACATTACGCGCAGCCGCAACCACAACCTCACCCCCACATGCAACCAACTGGGAGTTATGTGGGCTCATCTCCAGTCCATACAATTCCCTTCCTCTTTCCCCCACCTGGTGTCATGAGCAAGCCGGTCATGGCCACCTTAAGCCTACCCAACTTTATGTTGGGGATCTTGGTGTGGTATCTAGATCCACGAGCTCAACCAGTAATGCCCCAGGTTGTGTTAACTCTGGTGCAACCTATTGCGGTTGAGTCTCACCCCCCACCAAGTACGCATAAGCCAACCGCCACACCTGCATCGGCACGGCCCCAACCCAAAAGGGCGAGGGGAAAGAACACCAAAGCCACCGTAGAACCACGACCAGTCCCACCTTGTGCCGTCTGCGAACAACGGGGCCATCCAACTCAGAATTGCCCTGAAATCATAGTGATCCATGCGCATCTGGATGTCATGGATACGAATGAAAACATCCCCGTGGTTGAACTCCCAACCGTGCCAGCAGTAAAGAACAAGGCATTAAGGACAAACCATGCTTGCGCCCTTTGCGACTTGTATGGACATTACTCCCACCATTGCTAAGAATTACCCGAATTTCGAATGGCTCTTGCTGACCTCCGTCACCATTCCCTTGAGTCTGAGATCACCTTGATCGAAGAAGTTCATCCACCACCACCTCCTTCGTTCGACACCATGTCCATTTACATGATGTCTAGTTCCCCCGACCAGCTCATTCCCATCTCCAACGACGGTCCATCAGACCTCTCACTTCGTTGCTTCAACAACGATGAGGAGATACTTGAAGCTCTGATCACCCCAGAATACCCATGGGACGACATGCACCATCGCTCGTTCTTCCTCCCGGAAGAGCTTGTGTCGCAGTCCGACCAGTTTTCCGTAAAGACCAAAGATTTCATCCATGGGAAGGTTCACTGGTTCAAGAACCCAATCCCAGCACCCAATGCCTTCGAAGAAGGGAACATGGCGAACATTTCGCCAACCATTAAAATCGACATCTCAACCAACTCTGAGATCGTTGAAGAAATCATGCTGGGGGCATCTTGCTCCCCGGAAGAGGTCGATGCCTACACCGCTCTCTTCCAAGAATTCCGCGACATCTTCGCCTGGTCATACGTTGAAATGCCCGTCTTAGATCCATCCATCATGGAACACCACATCGACACATGGCCTGATGTGGCACCCGTCCGTCAGAAGCAACGGCCCATCCATCCATCCAAAGTGGCTACAGTGAAAGCCGAGATAGAGAAGCTACGCACAACTGGCTTCATTTATCCCATTGCATACACAACTTGGGTTTCTAATCCTGTTCTCGTGAATAAAAAACAAGGTACCATTTGTGTTTGCACAGACTTCTGCGATTTTAATGGGGCATGTCCCAAAGACAACTTCCCCACACCATTCATCGATCAGATCATCGATGCATGCGTCGGAAATGAGGCCTTCTCCTTCATGGACGGATTTTCCGGTTACAACCAAATCCAAATCCGGAAAGAAGATTGTTGCAAAACAGTATTCACAACCCCATGGGGCACATTCACCTATCGAGTCATGCCCTTTGGCCTAAAAAATGCTGAAGCCACCTTCTAGCGCTCCATGAAACACTGCTTCCGCGATCTCGCTCACATCATGTTGGTTTGTTTCGACAACCTCATCGCGCGGTCGCAAAGCCACACACAACACATAGACGACTTGCGACAAGTCCTAATGCGATGTCGCCAGTACAGGATCCGCTTGAACCCATTCAAGTGCGTTTTCTGTGTCCCCACGGGCCGTCTCCAAGGTTTCATTGTGTCACACAAAGGAATGACCGTTGATCCTGGGAAAGTCCCAACGACTTTCCCCCTAACGTCACCTCTTTGAGTGACAACGTTCTAAATTGTATTATAGTCTTTCCATTTTTTGTTTTACACATTTTTCCGAATTGAGTCTTATGTATCGTTTCCTCTCATTGCTTCAGATGGAGCACACCTCAGATCGGTATACGAGATTCACAGATGGAGCAAGTAGATGGTACCCGAACCTCGCCTCGGCTGCATGGGTAATCTACTCCCCATCGCACGAGTTGATCCACATCGACGGAATATGCGTGGGCACCGCGACCAACAACCAGGCGAAGTATGATGGTGTCAATGGCCTCTTGGCCGCCGCCCTATAATTAGGAATTCATCATCTCGATGTCTTCTTAGACTCCCAGCTGCTTGTTTCTCAACTGAACAACCACTACCGAGTTCGCGATCCCTGCCTCTTTAGAAAGTACCTGCGCACTAAACACATGGTCAGAACATTTGAATCCATCACATTCACACATGTTCCCAGGAACCTCAATAGCATCGCAGATCAAATGGCTAATGATATTCTAAATTGGCACATCCATAACAGTGCATAGGAAACATACAACCATAACATAATGCATAATCATGTCTAAAAATACACACACAGTATAATAATACATCACATAGGCATTTGAATTCCACAACATAATAAAAAGACTCACATAATAAAACCATAAAAGCCCATCCACGTGCGTAAAAAATATATATAGATATAAATCCATAAGTCGCATGTCCACAACATGTCCAATACAAAAATGAGAAGCCACATATGCTTTCTCAACAGGATATACATAAGCGACACAAAAACCCCTAAGTGCACCTACGCACTAGGAGCAACCCCACAAAGCTACTAATCCGATTCAGACCCATCATCTGACTCGGACTCATCATCCTCCGAAGAGGACACATCCAATGCAAGAAGACCACCTCTCGCCGTTCGGCGAAAGTGCTCGCACGCCACTGCCATCTTCCTCATCATGCCCGTCAGCGCGGGAGGAGGATTGTGAATAGCAGCAATAAAGTTAGTGTTCAGATGTTGCCAACCAACATCTAACACTCGAGTAGCGACCTCCTCCATGTACGGTACTAGTCCATCCATATCCCGCTGCCGCCTGCGGGAGCTCCCCGAAGGGGCCGTCGCAGGAGGTACAGTAACAACCCGCCTCCAATGCCTAGGTGGCGGGCGAGGACCAACATCTGCACACACAAGCAAGGACACCATCAGTCCACGTACATCAATATGAAAATCACTAACCAGCTTAACTATACTATGCACAAAGATGAACATAAAAACATCAAGCATACATACCAGCTGGTCCCCAAGCCTAACCAGGAGGTCAGGGCATCTCTGGATCTCCCTGGAAGTCCATACCTGCATACGGGTACTCCTCGATCACCACAGGCAGCTAGAGCCACTGCTCCAACAACTCCTCTGTGAAGAAGCGGCCCACTCTGCTGCCACCCTCGTGAATCATCATCTGGCACCACCTATACATCCTTGGCTTCCGCGAACCACTGTCCTCCACAGCCCGATGAGGACGAAGTGTAGGTACTTTCTCAAAGAAGAAAGCACATAGGAATGAGCCAAAGCAAAAGCCAACACCACTAGTCTTCGACTTGTTTAGCTGATGTCGAACAACCTGCGAGTACATCTGGCCCCATGCATAATATGTGCCACCAATGGCATGCTCCACTAGCTGCAGTTGGCCACCAGAAATCTTGTGGCTCCCTGTGGAACCCAAGATGCGCCGCAGTAAAGTCCCCACCGCTTGTGTGGACAACTCCTCAATGTCACACATCATGATGTAAGAACCATGCACATACGCCGTAGCGTAATAGTGCCGCTCATATAAATCCTCTAATGTCTCCCCCCGAGACAGTACAGGTGCCAAGTCACCAATTACTTCCAATATTGGGAGCCCAGTAATGAAATACACATCCTCCAGCGTAATCTCAATACGTTGGCCCTGGAAGAGGAACACCTCCTCAGTAACATCGCAAAAACTGATCAGAGTTTGCATCAACAAACCCAAGCTCCGCATAAGCGGAATCCTCATAAACTTCAGCAACCCACAACGGGCTAGTGTATCTCTAACACCCCCGTAACGTAATGATGCATATTTGATTGGCTTGCAGTCTCTCTCCCTCCATTTGATCTCCACCATCCTGCACAAAGCAAAAACAATGATGTCAGACATCCCCACCATAAAAAAACCACCCAAAGGAGGCCAGGGCGTAGTTATTTGAGCAAAAGGAGCGCCTAGGGTGCTCATAATGGCCCAATAGGTGCGCCCAGGGCACACCTTTCCCTTCGAAACGAGCGACCTGCGCATAGGAAACCCCAAACAGCTCATGGGGGACCTCCAAGTGGTCAAATTCAGTAAATAAGCCATCAAAAATGAAGAGGTTCAGTGATAGCTTTTACCTACAAGTCGTGGCTCGCGAAACCGTCGATTGAATCAAGAGAAATCAACAAATGAAGAATTAGGGCCCACCTCTCCAACTCCATAATGAACTGTTACAATGACACTTCACCATGTGGACCCTCCCCTTTTATAGGCCCCATTTGACCTAATTTCCTTTGATCGACATAACAAGACCATACAGACTCTGTTTGAGACGTCGTTTGCGCCACTGGTTTCAGAATTCTGCCCTCTATCTAGTTATGAGACCATCGTCTCATGTTTAATAAGTCAATTTCGGGACCATTTCCCACAAGTCACCTCGATTCACGAGCCATGACATGACGATGCGAGTGTCTACGGACCGGTACTCGTATCACACTTCCCGACCGCTACTCATACAAGCTGTCGGGCCATCGCTCGTTAAGGATTGTACTATAATTTTGCTTTTTTTGTATTTATAATTGTCTTTTTCACCGCACCTTACGCGGACATCTGGACCATCATCCACAAAACCCTTTGTTTCTCTTCCATATATTTGACATAGAAGTGTCCTCGGGCCGCCGCCCATTAAGAAATGTAATTTTAGCTTTTATTTTGTATTTTTAACACATAGATTGTCTTTGCTTTTTACCGCACCTTACGCGGACCTTTGGACCACTGTCCACAAAACGATTTCTTTTCTTGCACGTATTTGGCATATAAATGCCTCCGGACTTGCACTCACATCGCATGTAGTCAAGTTCGTCCACTACAACACACACCCACGCTCTCCTGATCTCTGTCCGAGAGCCACCTCGGTTTGTGTGCCTCTGCCGCACCGTCTCGCAGGCCTCTGTCGTGATCTATCCCACGCATGTATTGGTATGTTTGAGAGCCTTCTGCTCCGTCTATACTGCGCGGATGACCTTTGGACCTCTATCCACCGTCCCGACATAGGGGCATCGCTCGTGCCACCGTAGTCAGTTGACCACACTGGAGTTTCGTTTAAGCTATTTTCTGACTCCTTAAAACGATGAAAAGATCGCCAAGCACAACTGCTTCCTTTCCCGCTCGCTAAAGTATAGGAAATGGCGTCTACATTGTCTCGTTTACCTCCTTTTGCGGACCATGTAGACCATCAATCGAAAAGGACATCCTTGGCACACTCAAGCCAAAACCATTCCCCTCTGCATGCTTTTGTGCTTTCTCGGGCAGAGGGGCCGCACTTTATGAAAAAGCTCACCACCGGTTGTCGTTAAGCTCTTTTCCAGTCGTCTCAACAAGAAAAGATCGCCAAGCAAACTTGGTTTCGTTCATGCTCGTAAAAGTATTTGAAAGACTGTCCAGTCGATGTAGGTTTATCCTTTTCTAACCTGATTGGACTACCAACGGTAAAGAAGTCTCTCATCCCCTTCAGGATGGGCGAGCTCTCCTATGTATACTTTTATCCTTTTTTCGAGCACAGGAGACTACCAACGAAAAAGAGCCCCCATTGGAGTCTTCTTCATGCTTTTAGACTCTCTAAAATTGAAAGCACCATCGAGCACTTACCTTCTCGGGCTCGCCAAAAATCCACGAGATCGTACCACAACGGTGTCCTTAGACACCACCCCACAGAAAACAGTTTGGCAGCATCCCCACATTGGGTCGCCTTTGTTCAGAGTACTCTGCAATGTGTCTTCCTTGGATCCCATCAGTATCAAAAGTGTCCACCTCCTCCAAGTATTTCCCATCTGCAGCGACATTCCCGGTATTACAGCTATGATCCCATTCCCTTGAGACAGTTTCATTTGCTGCCTGGTCCGCCCTGCCGTCATACTCTGAAAAGAGGAAGTTTGAGTCTCCCCCTCCCCCCTGCCACTGTTCAGTTTTTCCCTTCCCTCCCCTCCCCCCCTAATTTAGTGAGTCAGTCCGCAGATTGCTTCCCACCTTTTAGTTATCCCTCGCGCTCCTGGTCAAGGAAACATCATTGCCTTGACTAGGGGCAGGTCTCCCTTTGTCGACGCCAACACACATATTCCAGAGGATAGACCCAGAGGTCCCTGTACCTTGGTTTCATTAACATCATTGATGAGTTCCTTGGACGACTTGAGAGGAGTCCTTAGTGCCTCTTGGGATGGTTGTTTCTCACGTGCTCGACTTCAACTCCATCATCGCACCGTTAAGATTCGTACAAGGTTTGTTCCGCACAGTACTTGGGCGAAGACCCCAGATGTCACCTGACTCTAGCACATTGGTGAGTCCACTCGAGGGACCTAAATAGGTTATGTCCCTTGTGATTTTCGGGTTGCGTTGGATACAGTAATCAGAAGCCCCAGCATTGCTTCGGTATACCTTTATGATTGATGCAGCATACTTGTACCGCATAGACTCTGACTCTCAATCAGCGAGTCCATACGGATATGTACCGTTCTAGATTCAACAGACCATCAGTCATGAAGATATAGCATTCCATGAGAATGCCATGGGTCCAATGTACCATATCACTGTTGTATTCAACCTCACATAGAGGCAACCACATTGTAACATCAGTTGTATATGATCGACTCTTGTATTTTAGAGCATAGATCAAATGATTCTTTTGACATTGTCACGAGCATGAGAATGCCCGCCTCGTCCATATACATGTCACACATTTATTGTATCTCACCCATTGATGTGAACCAAATTAATACAAAACCAAAAGCCACGATGCCTCAGCACCGGAAGCACCACCTCTCGACAACAAATCCTATGATGTTCATCGGCCATACGTTGAGCTCTTGCCCTCACACATCAGGGGGCAATCTGTTAACCCAAAAATCCCCCACACAGCGCTCAATGGCCTACACCACCCAAGGACACCATCTCACAACACTCATTTCACTCCATAAGACCTTCGATTTGACCCCCACACCTCCAAAAGAGGCCAAGGATGAAGAAAAGGGCTAAAAACCCCCAAAAAGAGCCCAAAATAGCCCCATAGGAGCTAAAGCCCTAAAAAAGGGGCTAAATTAGGGCGGAAGGGGCTAAAGCCCTGACCAAGGGCTTAAAACTCTAAAATCCCTTGGAAAAACTATAAAAAGAGGGTGGGGGGTCACTCTCAAAACACTCCTCACTTGCCTATTGTTATGCTGCCCGTGGATGCTTTGAGACCTCTTGCTCTCAAACCACCCACTCTCCCTCTCCTCCATTTCCATTTCTCCAAGCGATTGCTTCCCAACCAAGAGAGAGGTGCTCCCATGAGCTAGGGCATGGTGGCCCATTTCCACCTAAGTGAGGTATAATCCCCTTTTATGCTTGTTTTATTGGTTTTTACTTTCTAACCCTCATCTCCATTTGCAGGTTTTTCATTAACATTATTTGCAAGTTGTCTCCACGGTAGTATAGGTTTATTTTGCAGGTTTGGAGGCAAAACCCTAACACACTGTGTGCAGAGGGGTTCAATAATGCTCCATCATTTCCTCTTCTTTATTTTCTGTCATTAGCTCTTAGATTTAGTTTACAGTAGCTGCCATTTACTTAGTCTTGTTTATATTACCTTAGTTTCAATTCGCAGCTCTGTTTTTACCATTTATCATTCTGTTTTTTACTGTTTTCAAAGGGTAGGAACCTACCCTTGTGCCCTATAGGCACAAGGGATCCATTCCTGCCCCTATAGTGAGGAGAAATTCTCACTACAGTGATGGCCAAACTAGCTCTCCAAATCAAGTACAACCCTCCCAAATTTAAGAAAAAAGTATGGGAATGTGTATCATACATCAATGGATTTTCTTAATCATGTTTATTAAGTTCTGCAAATGGATTATGGTCTGCAACATTTGTAGGGTAAGTTTCATAGAAATTGCCTAGCATTACTAGCTAGACTTTGGCATAGGAAAGGTAGAATATATGGTTCTGAAAGTAATATGAAAAATGGTGGTAATATATGGAATAAAATTGTCTTCCCCGACATCATAAAACTCAAATGAAAACCCTCCCACAAATCTAATACAATACTCCTCCAAGATTTAATCCAAAGTCATGGAAACTAGTGATTCAATGGCATGGGAATGCAAGCTTTTCACACATGACTTTCTTGGATTTCGACCCACAAAGGATATGGACATTAAATTATAGAGTAATAAATCATATATGGCTGGAACAACATCCTCAAAATCATAGAATATTTCTCATACAAATATGGTATAAAACTACTTCACGATTGAAGCCAAAATCCATGAAGACGAGTGATACAAGGGCATGAGTATGCAAGTTTTCATACATGTATTTATGATATTTCGACTTACAGATATTGTGGAAATAATATTGCAGAGCCATACATCATATATTGCTTCCCCATCATCATAAAAATCATATAAATGTCATCATACAAATATGATATAAAGCTACTTCAATATTGAATCAAAATCCATGAAAACTAGTTATTCAAGAGCATCGGGAATGCGAGCCTTTCATACATGTATTTCTGAGATTTTAACTTACAGAGCATATGGAGATGATATTAAAGAGCCATACATCATAAATGAAATCTTGAGCATCAACCATCCTCATCAAGGCGCAAGAATCACTCCAACAAGTGCACCATCAATTGTGAGTGTGGAGAAATGGAGAAAAAAGAATGAGAGAATGGAGAGATAGATGCGAATTCGACTGTCAGACCTTCAACCTGCAAATAAAACTCTTTTATTGAGCTCCCATGAGAGGTCTGAATGGCCTCTCCATCAACCAACTTGGACAAGAATCCAACTCCCTCAAAATTGGTTCACTAATAGGGTAAGTGGGCACTCACCGTGCAATGGACAAGCAAAAGCTCTCCCAAAATGCCAAAGGACAATTAACAAATGATCAAAAGCTATTCTCCTTCCTCATGAAATCCTTTTATTAACTTCATGAGGCATCCTAAGATCGAATTTCCCTCCATGAGCTTCCTCCTACTCATCTTAGTGGTTTAGTAACTCTCATGACACTTGTCTTCATCTTCATGCTCCAATTCTTTACCCAATTCGAATGGATGCCTCTAACTCCCAAATTCGACCTCTTGGGGGCTATTTTTAGCCTTGACATGTCATATTTGTCATATGTCATCAATCAGGTCTAAATTTGTCATACTTGTCGTAGAATATTACGTCATTTGTTGTCATAAAGTGCATAGATTCTCCTTCCAAGTGGCACACCTTGTCTTCTGGTCTCTTCCTCTTCCATGGGAGTTACCATCATTTACCAATTCGACTTCCTTGGCTCATTATATGATATTTTACACCACATTAACATCCAATAATTTTACATTACCCATGTGTTCGAATTTGGATGAATATCATGCCAAGTCTGTGAGGAATCTAGTCACCCAAACTCTTCACAAGCTTCCAAGTGTTTTCATGAACCCATGACACATTATTTTCTTAGCATTTATCATTAATGTGGCCCATTTAAATGTGAATATGGTAAACTAATGTCCTTTTGGGTCCCATATCCCCTTATTACAAAATTTATGTCTCCATCTGAACCTATGCAACTAATAGATTGGTGAAACATTATTTGCAAAGTCTTATTTGGAAATTATTTAATTGGGAACATGACAAATCCTTCCCACTCAAGATTGTTTGTCCTCAAGCAATGCCAAGTTTGTATGCTGAATTTTTTTAAATATTCCCTAGTGGAATCCTCATTTGGTACTCCTTCCCTTGAACCAAGTGCTCTCTTATGGTTCTGCTCATTTATTTTCTTTAGCTGCAACTTGAGTAGTGGCACTCATGTACTGCAATTTTGTGTTCCCAAAAGAAAAGAGATGTGGATTGTGCATATTGATATATCCTGTAATATCACCACTAACACCAAAAGAATTAATCAAATCCATAAAACCAATTTTTTGCAAATAATCTTTACCTCCATATTATGGAAACCTCTTATGAACTTTCACCTCTTTTTGCTTCTGTATAGTTCTTTGAAGTTGGTGTTGAGTTACCAAACTTTGAGTTTTTTAATATTCAAAGAAAATTTTAGAGAGGAACCACCATGGTTGTTGCTGCACTACTCTGATTACACAATCATCTTCTCAAATGGTGAATAAATCTCCAATATTGCTTGTTGCCCCCACAATTGCAACCAATGAGACCAAAAATGATCCCAGAGTCCCATATGATCCTGATACATGCATGGTGTGAAATGTCTATGATGAAATGCCATGAAAACCAAGCATGTGAAAATTGAATCCATCTCTCAAAAGGTCTCCCACATAGGAAATTGGAACACTGCTCTGCAAAGATGAACTCAAATAATTGAAGGTTGGTTTTCTTTCTCAAACCAACAACCAAACTGCTACTCCAAGTGAGATGAAACCAAGCAATGCCAGGATCCCATTGCTTGTATTGCATCCTTCCAAACATCATGAGTACAAAATATAGATCATGAAAGCACATAACAACATCATACAAATGTACATCAAGAAGGTGCCCAATCAAATAATCATGAAAGTGCTTGTACATCCGAGTAAGTAAATCATCATGTGGCCCATACACACAAGCATCAAGTATTATATCATATTTTCCCGAATGACATAGGTGAGGATCCCATGTCCCATAATGTCGCTCCAAAAATATTTAATGTGCATCAAGATAATCAGCCATGTATTCTTTCAACAAATAAGTGAATGAAGAACCTCCACCAAAATCTGAACCAAATAAGGAGCAAAGAAAACATGAAGACTTCAAGTGGATGAAAGTAGTCTCATCGATATACTGGCATGAATATGTATATCATCATGAAATAACCGACGATGTTGCTTCCAACAATAATGTTCTTCAATCATATATCTGAGTCATGCAAGCGTGGGATGAATTTCTTCCAACATAATATGGACTAGGAAAGGAGCAAGGAAAATCATGAGTCTCCAAGTGACTCAAGTGAATACCATAGGTGCATCCATGTAGATGTGTATCATCGTAATGTAACAAAGGATGCTGCTGAAAATGTAAATAATATGGTTCTCTAATCATGTCATCATCAAAGGGAGAGATATAAATTCCATACTCTTCGTGTGGCACTATAAGAAAGAAACATTTCACCCATACTTCATAAGGACGAATGTTGCAAAATATGGAAGTGTACGATGTAGGAGAAAGAACCAACTCACCCAAAGGATTAGAAAGTGAAAAATGTTCATCATGTGAAGGGTCCATAAGGGTAGGAACACACACCTCTCTCAAAAATGTAAAACTTTCCCCATAGGTTGGTTCCAAGGTAGTGGAATCATGCACTTCTTCAAAAATTGTGCACCCATCTTCAAGAGGCAACTCAAGTTCCTCTTCCACCAAAACTAGTGATTGGCTCTCATCAATGTCATGTTCAAACACATCAAGAACCTGTAATTTTTCATGTTTCTCATGATCCATCATGTCATGAGAATCCTCCAAGCAATCTACCATATGACAATCTGAAACATAGGAGGAAGAACAAGTATCTTGCAACCTCTCAAGAAGTTGCTCATTTAGAATTTTGAGCTTATGAATATCTTCATTATTCTTCAAGTAGGATTCATGTAACCATTCACTAAGTGCAATGACATTTTTTCTATAAAAAAGCAAAGACA
The DNA here is from genome assembly GCA_001517045.1 of Pseudotsuga menziesii. Classification (NCBI taxonomy): domain Eukaryota; kingdom Viridiplantae; phylum Streptophyta; class Pinopsida; order Pinales; family Pinaceae; genus Pseudotsuga; species Pseudotsuga menziesii. Next base: position 142,214 of record LPNX011165676.1, on the reverse strand, counting down.
TGAAATTACCTTTGATGTTGCACATTGCTCTTTGAATCTTCTTCATGTCTTCAAGGAAGGATGGCTCCTCCAATGAAGAAACTTTCCAACAATAATTTGATACCAATGCTTGAGTGTCATGGAGTATGATAAGGGCCTCTTGGATATCCCTTTCACTCATCTTCAAAGACCCTTCAATGAAGGATGATTTATGAGACCGAACCTCCTCTTCTTCTTTCTCCTTGATTTGATCAATTCTTGAAGCTGAAGTGGTGATGGGGAAGTTGATCTTGGTTCTTAATTATCTATCTCAAGGTATTCATCTTCATGCTTATGAGAACTTTGTATTACATCAACATTTTCCAATTTGATCTCTATGTTACCAACATAGAGTTGTGAGCACCCATCGGTAGGTACTATTTCATAGTTCAATGATCCATCAACAAGTTCACTTTGATTTGCTCAACCCCCATCAGTAAGGATTGTGTGCTTGTATTAACTTTCCTCTTTATGTTCTTATTTACAATCACCTTGAGGTAATTGATGCTCCACTTCATGATTCTCTATTTCTTCCTTTAATGGTGTATCTAGGCTCTTTTCACAAGTAAGCTGATTTTTTCTCATTTCATGCTACTCAAAACTTGTGGACTGTTGATTTTCCCTTTATGAGTTCAAATTTGAATTCTTGTGCCTATATCCATTAAACCAATCATCAAAGTCTTCAAAATGAACGGTATTATGTGTCTCTCCATGATGGAAACTTCTACTACCCCCTGCTGCCATCTTACCCGTAAGTTGGCTACCATCAATTCGAATCCTTGCATAAGTTGCTTGGTCTTATCATCAAAATATGACTTTATCCATTTCTTAAATTTATCTCTATCATCCATAACTTCAATAGGTTCCAAGACCATGCTCTGATACCACTGTAGTGTCCCTTTTTGGAAATTTGGAGAAATACACAAATTGGGCAAAATTCGAGCTTAACTAGTCATGACTCTAGAGGTTTCCAACTTTCACCAAATAGTCCCAAATTTGAAAGGAGATGGTATGGCGAGTCTTAAAACATCTCAAGGTGGTTTATGGATACCTTGTATCAGAGTTTAGACCTCTTCAAACTTGTTTTGGGCTAATGACAAAACGACCAAAATTACTAGGAAATTGTGGTCAAATCCCCCCAAGGGTGATTGCCAAACTAGCTCTCCAAATCAAGTATGACCCTCCCAAATTTAAGAACAAAGTATGGGAATGAGTATCAGACATAAATCACTATCCTTAATCATGTTTATTAAGTTCTATAAATGGATTATGGTCTGCAACATTTGTAGGGTAAGTTTCATAGAAATTGGTTTCATAGAAATTGCCTAAGGGAAATTTGCATTACTAGCTAGACTTTGACATAGGAAAGGTAGAATATATGGTTATGAGAGTAATATGAAACATGGTGGTAATATATAGAATAAAAATTTCTTCTCGAACAACATAAAACTCAAATGAAAACCCTCCCACAAATCTGATACAATACTCCTCCAAGATTGAAACCGAAGTCATGGAAACTAGTGATTCAATGGCATGGGAATGCAAGCTTTTCACACATGAGTTTCTTGGATTTCAACCCACAGAGGATATGGAAATTAAATTACAGAGTAATAAATCATATATGTCTAGAACAACATCCTCAAACTCATAGAATATCTCTCATACAAATTTGGTATAAAACTACTTCAAGATTGAAGCCAAAATCCATGAAGACTAGTGATACAAGGGCATGCGTATGCAAGCTTTTCATACATGTATTTCTGATATTTCGACTTACAGATATTGTGGAAATTATATTACAGAGCCATACATCATATATTGTTTCCCATCATCATAAAACTCATATAAATGTCCTTATACAAATATGATATAAAGCTACTTCAATATTGAATCCAAATCCATGAAAACTAGTTATTTAAGAGCATGGGGAATGCGAGCCTTTCATACATGTATTTATGATATTTCTACTTACAGATCATATGGAGATGATGTTAAAGAGCCATACATCATAAATCAAATATTGGGCATCAATTATCCTCATCAATGCGCAAGATCACTCCAACAAGTGCACCATCAATTGTGAGTGTGGGGAAATGGAGAAGAATGAATGAGACAATGGGGAGATAGATGAGAATTCAAATATAGGACCTTCAACCTGCAAATACAACTCCTTCATTAAGCTCCGATAAGAGGTCTTAATGGCCTCTCCATCAACCAACTTAGAAAGGAATCCAACTCCCTCAAAATTGGTTCACTAGCAGGGTAAGTGTGCACTCACCGTGCAATGGACAAGCAAAAGATCTCCAAAAATGCCAAAGGCCAATTAACAAATGATCAAAATATATTCTCCTTCCCCATGAAATTATTTTATTAACTTCACGAGGCCTCCTAAGGTCGAATTTCCCTCCATGAGATTCCTCCAACTCATCTTAGTGGTTTAGTAACTCTCATGACACTTGTCTTCCTCGTCATGCTTCAATTCTTTACCCAATTCGAATGGCTGCCTCTAACTTCCAAATTCGACCTCTTGGTGGATATTTTTAGCAATGACATGTCAGATTTGTTATATGTCAGCAATTAGGTCTGAATTTGTCATACTTGTCATAAAATCTTCCATCATCTGTTGTCATAGAGTGCATAGAATCTCCTTCCAAGTGGCACACCTTGTCTTCTAGTCTCTTCCTCTTCCATGCGAGTTACCATCCTTTACCTTACCACCCAATAATGTTACATTGCCCATGTGTTCAAATTTGGATGAATATCATGCCAAGTGTGTGAGGAATCTAGTCACCCAAAGTCTTTACAAGCTTCCAAGTGTTGTCATGAACCCATGCCACATTGTTTTCTTAGCATTTATCATTTACGTGGCCCATTTAAATGTGAATATGGTAAACTAATGTCCTGTTGGGTCCCATATCCCCTTATTACAAAATTTATGTTTCCATCTCAACCTATGGAACTAGTAGGTTGGTGAAACATTATTTGCAAATAGTCTTATTTGAAAATTATTTAATTGGGGAAATGACACCATGGGTCAAATTTATCTATTATAAGGTCTAATGATTCTTCATATATTTTAAAGATATAATTGATATATAATAGAAAATATTGATATGTAATAGAGAAGAGATTAAGGAGAAACCAACTTGGAGAAGGGGGTTATTTTTTCACTCTTTCAATTGTTTTACGCGTGACTGATATATAATAGAGAATAGATTAAAGAGAAAACAACTTGGAGAGAATTTTTTTTACTTTTTCAATTTGTTTTAGGGGTGTTGATTGAGATATTCTACATAAATTTAAATTTGTTTTAGGGGTGTTAATCGAGATATCTACATAAATTTACATAAATATAGATAATGTGGCGGTTTTTTTTTCTTCGAATTATACCAAAGTGTGATTATTATTTTCCTCTTTATGTAGATCTTTCTAAATTCTATGAAAGTTTGGTAGACCAACTTTATATTTAATTTTTTGTTTTTTTTTTTATGTTTTTGAAGTTTGGATGGTTCCAAATATATTGGTTTCACATTTTCTTTCTAAATTCTATGAAAGTTTGGTAGACCAACTTTATATTTGATTTTTTGTTTTTTATTTATGTTTTTGAAGTTTGGATGGTTCCAAATGTATTGGTTTCACATTTTCTTTTTATGCAATGGTAGGGAAGATGTAGAGCTCCATCACACCCTCTTTTATTAATGTGGTACAAGAAAAGCTTATGGATTCCCCCTCTTCCATGAAATATTTGGATGAAGGGTTACTCACCCATTAGCCATAATAATGACTAGTAACATCGAAGGGATTGATTGGATTTGAACTTGTGACCTATGGCTTCCTTGTTGGTAACATGCTTACGACAAATGATTCAATAGGTTTTGTAACCCTTGGGACTGGTACATTTGCATACTTCCATTAAAAAAAGACATTATACATTCTATACCATTTGTGGTCTAATGAGATGTGTATGTGGAGTAATGAGATGTGTATGTGGAGTGAGGGTTGGTAACCCCTCCCCTTAAGTTTGAAATAGGGGAGCCTTCAACCATTCCACCTAAATAGTTTTCAAAATTTGTCTTCCTTCTCGTACCTTCTACAAAAGTCGAGTCATAGATATATAAGACTAGTATTATTGATAATGTTCCTATATTTAACATTTAGTCCTGTAATTAATCTACATATATATATGTAAATTTTACAAAATTGAAAGTAATTAATTTTATACACCATATTTTATTGCCATTTAAATTTTGAAATACATTTATAATTATTTAAAAATCATTCACAAACTTTAAATTAATTTAAAAATATAATTTCTTAATATTCATACTCAAATATTTTCTTATCTCAATAATTATTACTTCACTATTTACTCAATATTTATAACTTCGCAATTCACACAGTTATCCGTGCCCCACTTTTTTCCAACTAAATTAGGCGACTCCTCATTATTCCAACTAAACTTGCCCATATAGGGTTCGTTTGAAAACCTTGTCAAAGTTAAAATGGAATGGGTGTTCATTTTTGCATTCGGAAGTTCACCTTAAATAAGAATATAATCAAAATGATTTTGAACCAATTATATGATCTTTATAAGATAGTATGAAATATAAATTTATTAATTAACATTTTATAAACTTCAAATGTTTATATTATTTATTTATTTGTTTAATATTATATTTGATAAATATTCATTTTTAATTTGATTTTTAAAATTAGATTTGAACATTTACTTTTTTCATTAAATAAATTGTCTATAGTTTCTTTTCCATCGTGACTAACATTGAATTGATTGAAAATAAATTGTCTATAGTTTCTTTTCCATCGTGACTAACATCAAATTGATTGAAATGTTAACAGGTGATTAAAATGCATTGTATGCATGACAAGTGATGGTGACTCCAAAGCACAATTATGTAGTTAAATGTTTTTAACTTCTTTACAAAATTTTTGTTCCATAACATAAATATGGTATATGTTTTCTATCATTATACAATTAAAACATTATTTAAAAATATAATGTGTAATATTCTTTGTAACTAAAATTTAAAATCTTTATTATGTAATGCTTTTAGTCACTAGAATTTAAAGTTAAAGTTCCTATTAGGATGTTTCTAAGTGTTTGAGGGTTGAATAAAAGACATGAGGAGTTCATGATAGAGTAGTGTAAAAAATTGTTATTGAATAAGATCTTAGTTCAAATTATAAGTATATATGATGAACTTAATTTATTGTTTGTTGTTTTATTTTGTAATATATTAATTATTTTAGAGTTTTAAGGTTTCTTAAAGAGAGTATATATAACAAGAGCCATGAAGTGGAAATGTCTATGTTAACATATTTAATATTTAATGTTGATTGAAAGTTTGCTTTATGGTTTTTTTGCATTGTGTGGAATTCTTTGCAAACGAGCAAAAACAAATGCAGTTAGAGTTTCAGGTATCAGTCATTTTCCAAGTGACCAAACCATAGGTCATAGAAACCATAATCACAAATCTAAGAACCTTACAATTTTCCAAATGGCTAAACCATGACTAACATCCCACAAGTCAGGGAAACAAACCTAACAATTTTCCAAGTGACTAAACCATCATTTGACATAAAAAAGTCTTGGAAACCATAATTACAACTGCAAATGACCCAACCAATAAATATTGCAAGTTATATTGTTGACTTCAATGATACCCATGCGACTTTAATGTGGAAAAATGTTTTCTTGCAAAAGCATATACCTTCACACTTCAATTGAAACACTTTTCTATCCTTATCCCTAAAGGCCATCACTATCCTTCTTTCCTAACAAGCGTAGTGTGCTTTTACTCTAGACCAATGATGCCTTTAATTGATCCTTAAATTCCCATGTTATCCTTCTTTCCTAACAAGTGCTGTGTGCTTTCACTCCATACCATATTGGTGTTTTATGTTGATCTTATAGATTGTAGTATGAAGAATGTTATGATTACATAGATCCATTGATCCATCAGAATGTATTTGATTAGCTTTAAATGTATTTTGTAACAAATAATTAAACTTTTTTATTACATTTGATGACCAAAATGCCCCTCAACGAACATACATTTAGCCTTTCAGATTTCAAATTCCTGCCTTGCAGACTGATGTATCAACTTAAACCTCCTTGTAGTTTGAAAAACATGTGAAACCTAATTCCGCGACCAAGGCCTGAAAGGCAGAGATTGCCAAATATTTAATTTTTAAATGTGAAGCATAAATTTCGTGCACATAGCCTCGATTGCATCTGCACGTGGATTGAACTCACGACCATCGATTGCAAATCCAACCACTGTAAAATTCCTCTCCTGCCAAATCATTACTTCTCATTGAACAAGTTTTTCTAGACCTGTTGGGCATCTCATCGAAGAAAATGCATGAATTGAGTGAATTCAAAGTTCAACAAGACTTACCTAAACTTTGTTGACCCTCTCATAATCCATTGTTGTGAAGCTCTTCCTCGAATTCTATGAACATTATGAGAAGTAATCTATTTGAAGGGTTATTCCTACATGAGAGAGAGAGAGAGAGAGAGAGTCAATGCACAACCTTGAGCAATATATAAACCCAATGCCTTCTTGGCCTTCATTCCAAAGAAAACGGGGTAGTAAGCATTTAAGGGGGTCATTTTAACCATATCAGACCCATTCAATAGGGAAATACCACGAATTTTCTTACATCTTAGCCGATTCTAGTAAATAACGCAATGCATCAACATTAAGGACATACAAATAGGGAGCAAGAGGACACCCCTGCTTGATTTATTTAGGAATCATTACACAAAAAAAGGTTGAGTTGTTGGACAAGATATTGTTCATCATGGCAACATAGTTGGAATAAAATCTAAGGCATTGAGTCATATTTATAATAAAGGACCAATCAACCCTGTCATATGCCTTGTTAAAGTCAATTTGACGGAACAACAATTCTTGTCCATACTTCCTTTCCCATTCCATGACTTTCCATTTAGAATCACAATATCGTGCTTAAGCACCTTATGCATAATGGGAATCTTATCTACTCATTCATATGTATTTGGTGTCTACCATTCCATGTAGGTGCTTTATGGGGATTGCAACTTCTTGCACCTATTCTCACAGGTTCTTTACCAAGCAAACATTGCTTGTGTGTTCTTTTGAAAGGATTAGCAATGAGCCACCAATATTTTACAATGTTATGTGCATCCTTATCCTTTAAAAATTATTGGAACTAAGATGCACTGACATACATTGTGGGTACCATATGTAGAATCACTAGTTACATCTAGTTCCACATTTTAGGTGCAGATCCTCTAGTGGCAGAAGTAAGTGTAGCATATTAACCAAGTCGAGAGCTTGAAGCATATCCAGAAGCATACCTAGGACCAATAGATTATGTAGCATATTCGACTCCATCATTTCTTAGACCTTGATTCCTTTCACTCAGTTCCATACCCATATTCAACAACAATAGTCATAGGAGAATCATAGGTAGGCATAGAAGCATATGTAGCTGGAGAAATTTGATACATAGCATACCTTTCCATCTGAGATCCATATCCTGATCAATAATCGGACCCATGCTTGAAAGACCGAGATCCATCCCTTCCTATTGTGTAGTTGTGTGAGACATGGGGAGCCGGAGTGGGATTGTCGAACATACATATCGATCATTGTTGCATGCAAATTTCCACGATAACCATCGACTGTAGTGTCATAGATTACAATGACCATGCAGTGCAGGTTCAGAGTAAGTGTTAGAGAGCATAGACCATTGAGTGCAATTCAGGTGCAATAATCTCAGCATGTGTCAGAACAGTGAAATGAAAATGTTTTTCACAACAAGATTAATGAGCAACATGGCTACTTATTCCCTATTTAACCAAAAGTTCATGTAAACAAATTATTATTGACAACTGAGATAAAGATCATTACCGGGTTAGTTTGGAGATTTGTTGTTACTTTTTTAACTGTGTTAATTGGGTTGTATTTGAGTGTAAATGTTTTTTTAGCTCCTTAATCTTCGGTTGTATTTAAGTGTAAATGTTGTTTTAGCTCCTTAGTCATCAGTTGCATTTGAGTGCAAATGTTTTTTTAGCTCCTTTGTCGTCTTATGTGCAGTTTGAAAAACTCTGAAGTGTCTAGCTTGAAACATTATGAAATCTATCCAATGTTTTTTTATATCTCTTCAAATCATGTTTTTTGCATTATGAATAGTATCTCCTTGGAAACCTAACATTATGAAATCTAACAATTGTTTTCTAGTATCTCTTTAAAACATAAGTTATGTGATGGTTATGAATAGTATGTTGGGAAATAGCTATCTTACAGTGTAGTGCTTCACCTCAAATAATTGTTCTAGGATAGCTATCTTACAATATGGTTCTTCACCTCTAATATCAGTGTGTTTGAGATTACACAATAGCAATTTGGAAGAGAGCATACATTTGTCGATATTACTTGTATAACATAAAAATAAAACAAAATTGTTTGCTTACCTAAACATTAAGATAAAAATACTTTATACTTATGTCTCTGTAAATTTATGTCTTTGTAACCTTGATATTAAACTACTAAAAATGATGAGCACATTGATCATGCTACTTTTTCAGTAAATTTATGTCTTTGTAACCTTGATATTATGCTACTAAAAAATTATGAGCACATTGATCATGGTGCTTTTTCCAAGCCATCAATTTAAAAATGTAAATTTGAAAGTCACTCAAGTCATACTCACTAAGATATTATAATATATAAAAGTTATCAAAATAATATGTTTATATTATGAAGTTAGAAGAAAAACTATATTATAATTTAATGTACCATGTTCATAAGGTTCCATAATGCTCCAATTTCCATGATTCCGCACGGTAACTTGGTATATATTTGTGAATGATAACCGACCTTTTTTTGCTTTCGGAAACATCCCACTTTATTGACTCTATGAATAGAATGGTTTACACTAATAAGTGATGTTAATTGTTTCATGGTTTACAATAATAAGTTACGTTAATTTTTTTAATTGTTACTCATTTGCATGGTAATTTTTTTTAATCATTCACACTATCGTGTTTAAGAGCCTGTTTATTTTTTTAGATGCAATTAAATGTACAGAATTTGCATTAAGGATATTATTTCTTATGCCTCCATAAGTTCTAGAGTACAATGAGTTTCATCTGTAAGGGAAACTGTCAAAACAAGAGGCCCAGTTGGTTTGAATAACACAAGACGAATCAAACCTAAGGAGCAGGAAGTCTACAGAGGTAAACGATAATTTTTCTTGAAGAAATTAAGCCAACCGAAGGTATAGAACCTGTGGTTACAATCACTCCATCCTTAGTTTCCGTGTCACAAAAAATATCAAGAAGGAATAAAAAGAACTAGTTAAATTATATTCCGGCTCTCAAGAGATTTTAAGTGATTTTATATATTTTTGGCATCTACGGACCACGACAAAAATAAATTCAATCTGTTAGTTCTTCAACTAGATTTGTAAAAGGAGTAAATGAGACATGATCTAGTGGCATAAGAAGATCGGGGATATGGTTTCCAAAAGGTTAATTCAATATATTGTAAATGTAAACAGAGCATAGATAGATAGATAGACAACTAAAGGAAGAGATAATAGTAAACAGAGCATGGGTTATTAGAAAAAAAGAGTTGGAAAGAAAAATCGTTAAAACTCAACTCCTTGTTTTGTTTCTCTCGTAAGTCAATATAATATGTGAAAGGGGAATGAAGGAATATTAAACTCTTATTGACTGTACATTATGTTGATTTTAAGTTACTTTGCATGCATAAATGGAATAAGTATGTCAATCAATTTTTGAGAACCTTCATATTAAATGCCTATTTAGGAGCTCACCCTCTATTCATACATATCCCCATAAGAAGGACTCCTTTTATTTCCTTTGCGCTTTGATAGGAATGAATATTATAGTTTGAATTGCAAACATGCAAAAAAACATTTATAAGGAATAAAAACCCACTTCAGCCTTCACATAGATAAATTTTTAAGGATCTTTAATTAAGATTCATAAGTTAAAACACATGGTATTATAACTGATCAAGGAAGCATACAAATTATCCCTAAAAGCAGTGGCCCTGGTGCAGTCGCCAAACCCTACAACACAACTAACAACTACAAAGTTGTGCTTTGCCTTCAGAGTACACTGCGAAACACATACATTATGGAATAATAGAAGTTCAAATGTTCTTTTATTAAATTCTAGAATAGAAGAATCACAATACAATCAATGAAATACTAGGGACAACTGATCCTTGCCTTGCATTAATCACACAATGTTACATCCACCTATAGGTTAACATCTCAGTCAGTTTTGATGTTGAACTGATTGACAACGTGCTTTGAGTAAGTCACAACTTCCTCCTCAAACTGGTACACAACCCCCTTCCTTCATTCTCCTCTATCCTTTTTGTTCTTTTTCCTTCTCTATTACCCAACCGTTTCTCTAAACTTTTGACCTTTTGTTTTCCTACCCTCTCGAATCCCTAACCGTTGGAAGATGAACCGTCATGGAAATTCAACTACCCATCATTTTATTTCCCAAAATTTGTCATCCCTTTCTTTCGAATGATCATTCATCATTTGGCACGGACACTCCTATGGAACAAATTAACCGAGGTTGACTTCAAGAATCAAAAACTTAAGTAGTGGCTTAATAGAAGAAACAACACTGTGTTGGAATACTAAGTTGTTGCAACATGGACTGATAGCAGCATTGTTGTAACATCACACAACTGCTACAACATGGAGTTGTAGCAACATTGGTGTAACAGAACACAACTACTATAACATGGAGTTGTAGCAACTCAAAGTAACAACATAGTTGTAACAACAAGGTTCTAATGAAATAGACCAACAACCAAAGAGTTACAACCGTCCTTATTCCTCCTAAATCTACTTACACAAGAATAAAATGTTTTGGGGTGATGCATATTGCCTAAGCCTAAGGATGCTCCTACACCAATCCCATAACTTATCTCAAACAATAAGTCAATTTTCTCACTAATTATGTTATTTAAATACCTTTTCATGAGAATAATTTGTTTTTAGGAGGGTTGTTAGACATAGTAAGATGGTTTTGTATGAGAAGGCACAATTTGAATCAACATATAGCAATTTTGTCAGATTATATTAGATTGTATTGACTAGACTATAACCTTAAATAGAGAAATCATATCCATGAAATTGAAATTGAATTTGAGAAGCTTAAAGTAAATAACCCCCCTAGAGCTTGTCTTGATGAATTCAATAGGACCAACCACACTCATATCCACCTCCTGAGTCATCCACGAGTCAAAACCCTAAGTTTGATGGCACATTCCTAAGTTTGGGGGTACATTCCCTAATTTGGGAGAATTTCTCCTTGATTTAAGGAGGTAGATGAGTGAAGGCTAAGTGTGCCCCACTAACTGAGTCCTAACTAGCCCTAACTATTCCTAATTGGTCCTTCAATGACATTAGCACCCTAGTTTAGTTCAATTTGGTTTAGTTTAGTTCAATGCACACCAGTTCAATTCAATTCAATTCAATTTAGTGCACATCAATTTAGTATAGTTCAGTTTAGTTCATATCGGTTTAGTTCGGTTCAGAATAGTTCAACTCTGAGCTTGCATGACTAACTAAAGTTATTTATGCTAAAATAAGCCTAAATAAATAGCATGGGAAACTTGAATTATCTGCTAGCCTAATTTGAATTGCCTCTCTATATATTATTGTTGGCCTACTTCTGGTTGACCCAAGTTCAGACCCTTTGTTTGTCAACAAGACCCAAGATATCGACCCGACAAAGGAGATTTTCGTTGGCAACACCTGCGACGCAGATGCAGTCTGACCCAGGATATCTTATGGGGACTTCTAGATCCAGGTTTCTGCAGTTATGTGGGGACTTTCACTTTTGCAATACTTCTCAAATCACTCAATTGAAACCGTGAATTATCCTTTCATTTTCATTCATTCATTCGAAATAACTATCTACTGATCCATCGACACATATTGCAGTAATTGTAGTGCTAACATATCTTTAACCTATAACCTTTGTGACACACACACACAAGTTTATTCATACAGAGGTTGTGCGACACATTCAGATTGACACAGATACCATAGATAATCATTCTACACAATCATAAACATTAAAATACACAGAGACAAGATATAACGTGGAAACCCATCTGGGAAAAACCACAAAGATGCTCTTCATTTGGCATGATAATTGGTTTGGCACCTTTGGTCTACGCACTCAGCTTGTAGACTCTTTTTTTGATATTCTTTACAATCCATTCATTCCTATCTCGTCTCATGCTCTCTGGTTTTGATCTCTCTCTCCCTCTGAATGGTCGATCTGCACACAACTTGGATTGATGCTTTTACAAGATTTTTCGCTTTCACAATTCTTGATTCAACCGTCAACTAATTCTCAACTTCTAGTCGACAGGTTGTATTTCTATTTTAATACATTTTGTTATCTCTAAAAGTAGGCACTATCGACCCAAAATATAATCACGCTTTATTACTAAAATCAAGATTTTAGTCCAACTAATTCTTCCCACAAAATCAGTTGAACTTTGCTTTTCGACTGCTTTATTCCTCTTATGTCGTGGTTCCTTTTGTCGAGGTTGCTTTCGTTGCAACTTCTTCCATTGCATCTTTTTCCATCGCGTGACCTAAATCTTCATCTTTCTTAGCAGAATTTCGTTTGACTTTTCCTAGGGCTAACAATTATAATCACCTCCATTCAATTGATTAATGAACTTGATCATTCTTTTCTCTTCCATTATGAGTTTCTTATGTAGTAATCAATGTTATCCATTTATTACATTATGATTTGATGGTTGATTTGTTTCTCATTGCATATATAGTTAGTTTATGTACCTAGATCTATACATGTTTAAATCCCATATGGTATCAGATCTCAAGTCCTAGGTTCAATTCCCTTGAGCTACATCGGGTGGGGGGGGTGTTGGAGTATCGATTGAATAATCGTCGCACATTGGTATATAATGTGGAGTAACTGCCACACTGGGATCATGGGAGTATGTGCTTGGTTTCAAAAGTTTACTAACATCTTTAGGTTTTGGTGTAACGAAAAACCTTACATGGTATCATATCATAGGGGGTACTAAATTGATTAGTGTTTCAATTGTTTCTTATTCATTATCTAGCTTGCAGGTTGAGAAGGGATTCACGACTAGGATTTTGCAAACATTAAGAAGGATTTTACCACCACCCAAGAGGCCCCGGAAGTTTTGCAACATATGGACTACAAGAAAATATGACTGATCCACCACTCGGCTAAGGAAGAACCTTTTACAGTCCCAAGAGAAGAGGCGATTTACAAAATTCTTCTATCCATTCAAGAACTTGTTCCAAATCAAGTTCAATCTTCATAAGACTTTGAAGAACTTGACCCAAATCAAGTTCGAATTAAAGGTGCAATTAGAAAACTTGTCCCAAATCAAGTTCTCATTGAAGAAGGATTTTTGCAAGTCACCAAAGAAGGCTTTTTGCAGCCACCAAAGAAGGATTTTTTTAGCCACCAAAGAAGGACTGTGGCAGCCACCAAAGAGGGACTGTGGCAGCCACCAAATAAGTATTTTTTAGCCATCAAAGAAGTGAATTTGCAGCCACCAAAGAGCTCTTTTGCAGCCATCAAAAAGTGATTTTGCAGCCATCAAAAAGAGACTTTGCAACCATCAAAAAGAGATTATGCAGCCATGGATATCCTATCTCCCCAACTCAGTTACTACATAGTTGGTATGCTAGATCTAGTAGGCCCCAAAAGCTTCACAACTCATGTCCTACAAGGACAGATTCACTTACATTCAAAAGATGAAAGAGAACATTGGAGAACTTGTCCCAAATCATGTTCTTGTTGATAATGACCTCCAAAATGTCTTCTTATTCTCTAGATCTATAGTCTTTACTTCTACAATTCACCAAGTTTTGCACAAAAGCTTCAAGGGATTTTTTCAATTTGAAGCAAGGAGTGGTTAAGAACCACTATTCAAACAGTTCTATGTGTTTAGATCTCATGAATGGGATCACATGCACTTCAAAAGAATGAGGGTTTCAGAAAGGTATGCATGGATCTTCACAAAACCCTTCACCAAGCAGTAGATCACCCAATCAAGAGCTTCTTTGGGAGTAAAGGCATTTTTTGAGGAGGCTCCTTAAAGTCTTGTTTTCACTTTCTCTTTTAGGGTGGGGAGGGGACGTGGTTTCCCACTAGGTTTTTCCCCTCTTTCCCATTTTTTTAGAGAATTTTATGTGTGCATGGGTACCTAATCTGCCTACAAATTGTTGGGACCCATTATTTACCTAGTTTGTTTTTAGTTAGTTAGGATTATGGGGGGGTGTTAGAGTAAATGACCCTCCTAAATCTTGTCCTGATGAATCCAATGGGACCAACCACACTCAAATCAACCTCTTAAGTCATCCATGAGTCAAAACCCTAAGTTTAAGGGTGCATTTCTAAGTTTGGGGGCGCATTCCCTAATTTGGGAGAATTTATCCTTGATTTATGGAGGAGGTTGCATGAAGGTTTTGTGTGCCCCACTAACTGAGTCGTAACTAAGCCTAGCTATTCCTAAATGGTCATCTAGTGACATTAGTGACCCATTTCAATTTAGTTTAGTTCAGTGTACATCAATTCAATTTGGTTAAGCTCAATTCAGTTTAGTTCAGTGCACATCAGTTCAGTTCACAATAGTTCAACTCTGAGCTTGCATGACTAACCGAGTTTATTTGTGCTAAATTAAGCCTATATAGCATGGGCAACTTGAATTATCTCCCCGCCTAATTCAAATTGCCTTTCTATATATCATAATCACCTACATTCAATTGATTAATGAACATGATCATTCTTTTCGCTTCGATTTTGAGTTTCTTATGTAGTAATTAATGTTATCCATTTATTAGATTATGATTTGATGGTTGATTTGTTTCTCATTGCATATATAGTTAGTTTATGTACCTAGATCTATACATTCAAGTCCTATAGAGAATGATTCCCACTTTGTTTTATCCAGGTTAAAAGCTATTTGGTTTGGGCCAAAATTTACAAGAGTAGTATTACTAATTTTTGTTTATGTGTTATCTAGAGTAACCATTAACAAGACCACCCTTAAGGCCTTTTGTATTTTCAATTCCATCTAGAAAGGACACCTAATGGAACCAAAACTTAATGTCTTGTTTATTGACATCCTAGGGTATATATTCAAGAATATAAGTCTAATTTATAATTCAATAGAGAAACAATATTACCTTAAGTTAACTAAAGTTATCAATAAACGTTTTGATGATAAATCGTTCCTTACTATCCAAATAGAGAAATCCATTATTAAGAATGTTTTTGACAAGAACTCATGACATGGAGGGTCAAGATATTGCATGATGCCACTCACATAAGATATTGCATGATGCCACTCACATTTCTAGACACCATAGCCTCAAATCAAGTAACTACAATTTATAAAGTCACTTCAAGTCTACAATCTAGATCTTTCGATTCTATCTTCCCCTATACAAAAACGATAAGTTGTCAAATTGGTTGGATCTTTAACATGCTACTAGTAGACAATGTGAGAGTAATAACATCGAAATAAATATTGGTCAATATGAAAGTAATAACATGGAAATAAATTTTAATCGTTGTGAAAGTAATAACATAGAAATAAACATTAGTTTGAGTGATATATTGAACCAACTTTAATATTATAATAGTTTCCTGTGTAATTATTATATGCATATTTCATAAACCTAAAACTTGAATAAGAACATATATAAATTTCCTAGTTGACGGCGGTTCACAAGAAGATGCCTATGTTGAGAGAGTGTACAAATCTAGGAGACAAAAAACCCTAAAGTAAATAAGGCATTGAAATTTTACCTCTTCCAACTTTTTAACCCTATATTGTTAAACTGCTTGTTTGATTTGTGATGAATGGTATCATTAATTTATTTATTTTTTCTCTTTCTATGCTCAAATGATGTAATTCTTAATCATTTTCGTCATATCCATAATTTTAGGTCAAGGAATTTAACCTATTATAGAGTTGTTTGCCTTTCGTGTCATCATCTTTGTTTCCTTTTTTTCATCAACTTTTGTTTTGTTCTCCTATTTTTTGTTTTTATTTTTGTCTATTACATTCATCTACACATTTTACAATTTGTTTAACAAATTAAAAGGTAAACCTTGATTTGCAATGGACATGCCTATATCTTTGCAAATTCATTACTAAGCCTAAATGTTATACAAAATTGATGTTGAATCTTTTATCCCATTTTATTTAATGGCATCACTTCTCTTTGAGGATATAACACAACTTTTATCACCACTCCCAAGGTGTCGTGAACTAGGTGTGTTAAACTACATGAAGGAATGTTCTTATGTAACCACCTAACGTACACTTTTCTACGTGCTTTCCAATATTTTCCACCACTACAACAGGGCCCCATTTTTTTACTATAGTTTGACAAGTATTCTTTGTTCGACCTATTTAGGTCAAAATTTTGTCATCATTTTGACCATTTTCATGTATAAAAAAAATTGACTAGATTTTGTAGGCATTTTCATATGTTATTATTCTAATCAAAATAAAGGTTAAACCATAGGTCATAGCGAAGGTTACCATTAACTAAAAAATATTGTATGCAAAACTAATCGAAAACTTGTTTATGAATGAAAACAAATCAAAACAAAAGTAAGAAAAATTTTGCAACCCAGATGTTACAAATCAAATTTTGCAACCCACATGCCCCATTGACAGTGCATAGTGCCTCGACTTGAGAGCTAACAACATGGCACCTCGCATGTTGCGGTCTTAAATTGTTCCACCTAGCAGGATATGGCATTTACAATTGAGGAGGAAGGTGTGCCCTTAAGTGATGGGAGAACATCGTCACAATACCAACTCATTAAATGTGGTCTCACGAATTCAGATTTGGAGCGTGTGGCCATCGGGATTCTTCACCGAGACAGGTTAAGGAAGAGGGATGAGGATTCAAGGTGGCTCATTTCTTGGTTCTTGGTCTTAGTCTACGGTGTTTGTATTAGGCCTTCCCCCATTCCTAGGTTCATTTGGGATTCCTCACTGCAGCTTGCTAATGAGCTCTGCTCGACGCTTCTTCCTGCAACAATTTCACTCCTCTCATTTGATTCAAGCTTCTCTGATTATCTCCATGACCTAACAGCATGACACCCCTCATAGAGGCAATAGCGGTCGTGTCAGGTCCCAACATGGTTAAGGCCTAATGATGGAGGAAGGATATGAGTCTGGGTTTTCGATGTCGGTCCGTGTTTTGATTGATGATTGGGAGGCCCGCGTTGTTACTAAACATCTGGCCTCAGGTAGAAGTGGTGGAAAAATCAACCATTATTGGTTAATTAAGAACATGAAGGGCATTCTCATGGAGGATATGCTGATCAATTGGAGCTCTGCTTGTAGCATGACACTCTCGGCTAAAGCCAAATTGGTTGAATTAAACGACCATCTCGATGGACTAGACACCGCTTTTTCCTAGAAGTTCCTAGCAAGCGGGCATCGCAGAGATAACACAATGGAGGTGGTGAGCGGCAGAGCGATTGGAGGATGGTCGGTGGAAAGGGGCTCAACCCCAGTTCACCTAGAGTCGACGATCAACCATCGGGCCTCTGCTCAACAAACGTGTTTGCGACAGTGGGAAGCACATCCGCAAGTCTTCTCCCCTCTTGGTCAAACTACCAACTACAACCTCTAATGATGACTTACAGGGTGGTTGCCCCATTCTAGAGGAGGTCCCCCATTAGTAAGATGTGGGCGAAGATTTCGCTGATGGCTTCGCCACCCACGGGTTATGATTTCTATTTTCGGCTTCTCTGTTTTAGTTTGTTTACCAGTCTCTTGTTTAAAGTTTCCATGAACAATATAATTCTCGATTATATGTATACAACTTGGTCTCCATCTATCAATGTATCTTTTTGTACTGTAAATATTAGACTTGTTAGTAGTTTTGACTAGCTGGGATGGTGGTTCCATTGTCTCAGGCCACCCTGGACTCCCCACTGTCATGTAATTTTTGGTTTTTCAGTATAATAGAATTTGTAGACTTACAAAAAAAACATTTTGCATTTCACTTGAATAAATGATGAATAAACAAACAAACAAAAACAATTCAAAGAAAATCAATATCCCACCACTCTAAATAGGGGTGGAGGATAGCATACGAAATTGTCTATAAGAGAGGGGTAGATATCAATGCTCCCACCCAAGTAAGGGTTTGAAAATTCAAGGTTTCAAGTTTTGTTTTATTTTAAGATTCATACCTCTTTAATTTTTTAGAGAATAGTTAAATCTTCTCTTTAATATATCGACTCCATTTGGATTCATTCAAAAGATAAAGAATGGTCGGTATTTGTGATAACTTTAACTATTCTCTTTGGCATCTTATAAAATAGCTTAGGCATGCCTCAATATTAGGATGATTTGTAGAGAATAGTTGATGGTTTACATCTAGGAGGCACCCAAACAACCAATATTGAAAAAGAGGTAATTCATTTTTTTCAATTCTTAACATATTCAAAATGGTGAAATTATGGTGCTTATACATAGAGATAGATCCTCCTAGAAACCTAGGAATAACTGCAGTTGACTTCATCTTGTATCACCATGGTAATTGAGAGGTTCAAACAACAAGGCTCTCGAACAAGAATGAGACCACAAACAACAAAGGATATTATCATGCACTCATAGAAGGCCAACGTGTAGTGAAGACACGTGGTTGATGAAATTGACATGTTTATAAATTATCAACGAAGTTGTAAACATTTATTGGGTGAATATAAATTCAAGGCCATATATATATTATATCATTACATTTAGATGCAAGGGATATTGCCAAGTATTTCTCTATTTTCCATATACATCATAATGGCAGAGAAGGATCCCATGTTGATGTCGAACAAATGTGTTCTTCTCTAGTGTTTAATTTTTCTAATGCATATTTTGGTTATTGAATATTATGACTAAGTTTATTTCGACTACCTTTGTGTCTCAACACTTGGTCTTTTCTGTTTGCCTACTTGATTTGTGTTTATTTATATTTGTCTCAAGCACTTTCCATCCTTATGATCCTATATTTTTGCATGTTTTTCGAGGCAAGTTTTCATAGGTTGGATAGTTTTTTCCTCCCAACCTTATCTCATGGTGGTTGTGTTCATAGCATTTTTTGATATAAAATTCATGTACTCTTATAATTTATATTAAAATTAATGTTGCTTTTCTCACTTTTGCTTCTTTCTTTCGAACAACCTCTTACATATAAGGCATCGTTGGTAAAACCCTATGTGGGTTTTTGCCTCATTTCCTCTTATAATAGGCCTGGATGCAACTACATTTAAAGTCTCTAATTTAGATGTAGTAGTGCTAGCAATGGCCACAACTAGGTTATCCCATCAATATGGAAAAGAGCACAGCAAAGCAATAGATTTATCTTCTTCAGACAATTTAATATCAATAGAGGCTAAAAGACTTCTCGTAGTTTTAAAGGCATTGGGAAGCTCTAGCATGGAGTCACAATCATTCATCCTAAGAAATTACAACTTCTTTCAAAGGAATAATTTGTTTACCAAAAATGTTCATTGATATAAAGTCCCTAACTTATCCCTTATCTCTTTAGTATTGAGTTTTCCTAAGGCATTCAACAACACTTAATTTGAAAGTCAAATTCAAATCCTACTCTTTTCCTTCCTATTCATATTATTCTAGTCTTCTTTCACCATACCAGTAAGTTATTTACTTGATCTAATGAGCCATCGATCTCTATCCACAAGAGATCTTTTGTATTTAGCTTCCATAACTCAAAGTTATAGTTATTAATATTTTATATATCTATCCTTGAAGTGCTCCCCATTTTCTTTCACTCATAAAGCACATATTTCCCTCTAGACATAGGGTTTATCACAAATCCATGATTCCCTTGTTATCCATAGAATGAGCTAAACAATAGAAACTAAGGCTTGTTGCTTCTCCCTTAATCCAATACCTTAGTATGATACCAAATGTAGAAAATTGTGACTGATGGGATTAGACAAGAGAAGCAATGCTCATAGATTCATAAAAGAAATAGAAAGTAAAAAATACCATAAATACATAAGATGCAATATAATTACCTTGGAAACCATTAATCTAAAAAACCGACAAACTTAGAACCACATCTCTTTCTAACTATATTAAAAAAACAATTCATAATACAATATATAGGCATTTCACATCAGCATTCAATCCTAATATACCAGTAGATGTTAGATTACAATGGGTTTAAAACCACCCAAAACCATAGGCCCCATGAAAATGTGTCATGATGCACATTCTTTCTACATGCAAATATTATAACACATATTCAACAACACTGCATTGGTAGGGTGTGCCTAATTGCAATTAGATTGGATGGTATGTGTACATAGGAGTCTCACAACTATACAATGGAAACAATAATGTGCATTTTGTTGGCGAAAATCAATCTAATGGTGCATATGGAGAAAAAAGAAACTCTTCCATGCATACGCTCTTCTACATCTTGTGGGTCCCAATGACTTGGATATTAAGATATTATAGATGAGGGGTCCATTTATGTGGGATAAAAGACCACATGTCCTCTTGGAATTTGTGCAACTATTCCTTGATAGAGTCCCATCAATCCATCCTCTTGTAGGTTGGCTAGTCTTTGACATTTTTTTCTCTTCTAAAACTGTGGGCATGGAGTCCCACTTGTATTCCATGTATCATTATCTCATTGGCATGGAGGTCTTTAACTCCTTTGGAAAATAATCTTTGATATGAAGTGTGGAAGGGAATATCCACACTTAGTATTTGTTTCCCATTTTGCCTTTGCATTAGGTTCATCCTCACCAATAGTGAACTAGATGACAAAGAGGTAACACCTCTTCATTTAAATTCCCCAAGCTCTGCATGTCTCATTAATGATGTACATGGTGGAGGGAGGAGAGGTTATGTTTCTTCCTCTTTGCTCAGTGATTTACATTCCACACTTGTTAAACCTATGTGTGGTGCATAGGGTGGAGAGGTAATACCTCTTCACCTTTGCTACCAATGCTTTACATCCACACCAAACTTAGCCTTTGTTGGTATGGAAGGTAAAATATGAAAGGATAATGCTTCCCTTGAAGGTTTCCAAGCTCCTCCTATTCACTTTTTTGGCCTTTAAACTACAATTTTGAAAACCAAACATTATAACTAGTCCATTTTATTTTGTCGATCCTTTATAGATCATTCCTCCCTTGTGTGAGAGTTTTGGTATGAAAAACTTTATATCCAAAGGAGATGAAAAGACACAACCTCCAAATTTCTCACAAGGTTGACTTCCTAGTTTTTTTTAAGTATGATTGCTTCAAACTACTCTCAATCAGTCATTTTGCTTGATTTTTTGTTTCAAGGGACACTTTTTATTTTTTCCCTTTATGTTCTTGGTGAAATATGATCTGACACCTTTTACCCTGCAATATTTGTTGGCTCTAATGTGAAATATTGCATCCCTATCTAACAAATAGGGGATTTCAAATAAACTTCCCATGCACCAAGTGGTCCATATCACACTCTACCTTATTAGCAAAATCAACATTTATGATAAATTTGATCTCATATCTTTTAGTGATCCTTATGGAAGATTTCTCTTATATCCACCCTAATGAACATGGTTGTACTAGTTCATATGTATCTAGACCGAACTCACTAAATAAGTCATTAGAAAGCAAATTACTTTCAAATCCACTATCAATCAAAGCATTTACTTGCTTGTTCTTCTCTTAAACCTTGATTTAACAAAGCACACGTCTTTCTTCACTTTCCATTGGTTGTTGTAGCATGGGGTAGACTAGGATCTCATCAACATTAAAGTTTCCCTCTACCTTTGTTTCTTCCATATTGGTATTTCTTATTGCTCCATTCTCGGACTTGTACCATTTTTTATGTGGTCCTAGATGAAGTTTCCAACACTTTTTATCTATGTGTTCATTCACATCACAATGATTGCAATGCTTCTTGGTTCCCCCCCTTTTTTGGTAGCCTCTTCCTTGCCCTCATTTGATGGCCATTTCATTGTAAAGAGCCATCTTAATTGCTTCATCTATCATTTTTTGAGTCAAAAGATGTAATTACCTCCGAGGTAATTCTCTATGACCCATTATTCTTTTGATGAGAGGCCCAACATGATGGATTGATTTCAAACTCAAACATGTATTCTTAAACAATTCATCAGTGTTCCTAGAGGTAGTATTGTCACCCCATTAGTTGTTCCTCCTTATAACCTATATAGTTGGGATTTGAACAAAGTTTTGAAGTTATCCAACTTTGTCACCATGGGATTCTTGCACAATTGTAAAACATTTACTTAGCTCCAACATCACATTAAACCATTCCTACACTTTGTCAAATGTTTATTTTAATATATATTCTATGTTCCTTTTGTATTATTAAGACCAAAATATACCTCTAATTATTTCAACTAGCTATTAAGTCTTTTAGTGTCAACTTGACCATCATAATATGGTATTTCAATATTTGCTTCAACCTTGAGTGGAGTATTAGAAGATCAAGGAAAATAGTCTATATTACCTGAACCTCAAGGTTTCCCAACCTTGGATTGCTCAACACTTTATTTTTTCACTGATACCTTCTTGTATGTTGCTCTTCATCCTTTGTTATTGTTATCACCCAAACTCACACACTTTAGAGATAAAGTCCTAAAGCTAAAGATATGGTTTTGATGAATCTAAGAGGAAGGCCAACTCCACCACCAATCCCTCTTTGTCTTTTTAGATTGGCTTGTTTCCAACTCAAGGGAGGCTTCCCTAGATTAAGATTTCGAGAGCCCGCAATGAAGTCCAAGGTGAGATGAAGAGATGGATCTAACAAAATTATTCATGATTTAGCTTTAAGAAATAAGGAGAATAGACCGAAGATTAGTGTCTTATTTGTTTGGAAAATGGGGTCCACCAAGGCTCATATGAGGTTTAAGGGAACGATTAGAAGAGGTTAGTGTCTAGGGAATCCCTTAAAAAGGATCAAGATGATGTCCACATGGTAATAATAGTCCTTCAGTCTAGGACATTATATCCAAAGGATTAACATTCAACATATCACTTCATCAAAACATTAGAAAAGGATAGATCTATGGATAAGGAGCCCACCAATGAAGATAAAATCATACAATCAAGAATAAAGTCCCCATTGTACTCAACCAACCTCATCAAGGAAGGGGATGACACCTTCTTCATGCAATAAATTATAACCATGCATAAAAATGTGTGTCAAGAGAAAAGATCAAGGGGAGCATTCAACTAGCAATGATAGCTAACTATGCCAAGATGTCATTCAAGTTCCAAGAAGCATGGGTGTCCAAGTGACAATGTGTGTGATGCCTCTAAATATGTGTTAGAGTTAGGAATTTATCTCTAAGTGTGTGAGTTTGGGTGATAACATTTTTGGCATCGTTGTTGGGAGAAATTATCTTTTGGCAAAGTGCCCATAATTGTGCTAATTGAACGCAATTAGATGCAGAGTGATTGTGGGATTTCCAAAAAGTGGTTATAATGGAATATCTGTTAAATATTGAGGCAGTTGGAAATTCGAAATTGTCGTTTAGAAAATCCACACTACATTTCGTCCACATGTGCCACTTGGAAGGTGTGTTTTCTTTTGGAGAGCCATGCATCCCTTTGAAGATCTGATTTCTTGGGGATGTCACACCTTTGGAGATATCTTACACTTGTTTGATGGGATGTTTCCCTTAGAGAAGGTAATTTACATATCTAGCTTATTATTATATTCATTGTTGACTTCACAACATGAGTTGGTTATATACTTGCATTATTTTATTGTATTGCTTGGAGATAAAAATGCATCTCAACCACTTTATTCTATTTTTGGAGAACTTGTTAAGTAAATCATGGATCCATGAGAGATAATTATTACTTTATTGTAAAGGAAGTTGAGATAACTCTCCATATAAAGAGCATCACTTCTTCATTCATTCTCGGGGTTGGATTGTGGGGGAAAACCCTAGATAATAGTTGCATATCTTTTGGTTTATGATGGATTGTTAATCAAAGTGCTTCTCATTGATGGTTTTCTTGTTGATCATGCTTCACTTATGGATGGAATCTTCAAATGTTAATGGTTTTGAGTTTATGGAGTAAGTCTTTCTTCTTCATTGTGGTGAATAGTCAATTGGAAGTTTGAAGTTATGGCATGTATCTCAATTTCATGGTTATATTATCTCTTATCTCTTACATGATAACCATCCCTTTAAGAGTATGTGAAAATTCCCTAATTAGGGTCTTCCCTTTGATAGATTTTTTAATTTGGCTCAACAATTAGAAAGTTTCTAGGGTTGGTAATTTTGTTTCCCTAACACCTTTGTAATCATTCCTTTAAGCCTTCATATGAGCCTTTGCTGACCCCATATTGCCAATGGATAAGGCACTAATCCCTTGTCTTGCCAACCACTTCTTTTCTTATAATTAAAACAAATTGTTTTGTGAGAGCGATATCTTCATTCCACCTTGGACCTCATTGTGAGTTCTAGTAATCCTAATCTAGGGAACCCCCCCCTGAGTTGGAGAAGATCTAACCTAAAGTGTTGAAAAAGGTTATTGTGGTGACATTGGCGTCTCTATTAGTTTCACCAAGACCATACCCAAAGCTTTAGAACTTTATCCCTTACAATTACCAAAATATGTGTTACCATTTATAATGGTACAACAAGGCTCTAATCCAATCAAGTAACCCTATCTTCAATATCTTTATTGTATGGTTATTCATTAGGATTTCATGCCAACGCTGGTTATCTACTTCTCTCCAGATCTTGTAGTAATGGATTTCCACCCTTATGGCATGCATTGCGAGTTTTTGTCATATACAATTTTCACCAAAGTGTTCTCTAACATGTGTTATGACACCAATATCATGATATGTAATTGTTGTAATATAAGGGGTTACACAATAAAGTAGTTACCAACAGTGTAGTCAATAAGCATACTATACAACATTATACAAGTTTGCCTACATAGAAGGAGGAGAGAGAGAAGAAGTAATTACAGAAGCATCAACAAGTAGTGTTTTATTATAGATAAACCAAACAAACAACAACCTTTACATTTAAGGTTTGTGTATTATGATGCTTTGGTATTTCTTTAGCCTAGTTGACTAAGCTCTTCCAACGGTAATCAATCATCCCATGGCCAACTCAATTCACCAACATTGATCTCAAATTAATTTATAAGCATAAAAAATGATTTTTATGTGTTTGATACTATTGTGAACATAGTTAGTGGTTGTAACTTAAAATGAAAATACTTAATGCAAGAAAAATACAATAAGACATAATAAAACATAAAGATTACATTTGACAACCCAATGTGGTAAAACTCTTGCTTGTAATAGCTTGTTCGACGCTTTATTGATTTCTTAGGGAATTAAAATAGGAGCTATACACTCCCATTGTTGAGACTTTCTATACTTTTATGCACACAACTGGAATTATATGTATGAGAATTGGTGCCCTATGTCACACTTCTCCTACTTAGAATTCATGCACATAGTTCGGGATTTTGTGTAGCCTCATTTCTTGTTGACAAGTTTGTCTTCTTCTTTTTTGTCCTTTCAATCTTGGAATAGTCCTCCAATGTTTGTTTAAAAAAAAAGGATATAATTTTATTAAAGATAAAACATGGTCAAGCCAAAATTATGTTTGAGTTTAATAGTACTAAAAGCATGTATGCCTCAATAGATATAATATAGTCTGTTCCAATCACTTACAAAAATAAGACCATTTGGAACTATATTAATTGTGCTTATACTTATATGACTTTTAATCGACCAAGCTAAGGCTCCTAAAGACATTACAAACTTGTAGTTCATACCCATCGCTTAAGGGGGATTGGATAAGAATTTCTACCCTAGAGTTCTAGTCGAGGCCCCTTCCTCTTACTTTATCGATGGATAGTTTGCATCTGAGTTCTCTAGTTTGTACTTGAGGAGACTTACCCTCATCTCTAGGTTCAAAATTTGCTGATTTTGGGCTGTTAAGTCACTGATTAGGGCATGATACTAAGCTTGTTGTTCCAAATGATTTTGAACCACATCTCTTTCCAACTACTAAAGTTGTTCATTTGTTTCCTTAACTGACACTCCCATACAATTTTTCATGGTTTATATCTTATGGTGGATAACATGAATTTATGTGGACACCCTTTTCATCCCATGGGTGCGGTGGTAGTTTGCATTGCTATCACTATCCTCCATGTTGTCTTCTATCCATAATAGTCCTCTGATTTTAGGTTCCCTTTATCAAAGCATTATTTTCATCTCTGAAACCAACTAAGATAACCTATCCATTATTGAACCATTGACTCTTCAATCCTCCAACAAACCGTTTAACCTACATCAATTGATGTATTTATCTTCCTTCCTTTTGAAATCCAATCAATAGGCCAAGGTTCAATTGCATAGGGCATAAATTCTTGTGATCATGGAATCGATGCGGGTTCATTCAATATTCAATTATGGGAATTTGAGGTTGTAATTTCTAATACTAAGGTGGAGTTGTGGTGGAATTCAAGGTCTTCCTAATATTTAGTATTCGCCCACAAGATTGGGCCTCATTCTCCATGCCATTTATTACCAATTGATTGGATAAAGAGGTTGGAGGAGTATGAGTGTCGAGAAGGGGTTTTGTAACCCAACATTATCTTGAATTGTTTACTTCGACTTAGATTGGATGCTATGTGCACTCGAGAGTTTGATAACTACAAAATGAAACCACGAATCTGCATGGCATCAATGGAAACCAATCCATTGGTGTGCATGGAGTGGAATGACACCCTTCCATGCCTACATTTTTCTTTATATCATGGGTCACATTGACTTGTATGATGAGGTGGTGTAGACATGGGGTTCAATGATGTGTGTTGAAAGGCCAAACATCCTCCTAGCATTTGCATTACTATTCCTTGATAAGGTCTCATCAATCTATTATCCTACAGGTTTCCTTGACATATATGAATTTGGTCTTTTAGACCTGTAGGTTTTGAGCTCCTATTATCTAACACATGTCAAAATATCATTGATGTTGAGGTTTGCTAACCCCTACAGAAAAGAAAAAAAAATTAATGTGGAGGGTGGATGGCATCTCCAAACCTATTATTTGTTTCCTACTCCCATTATGCATTAGGAATTGGCCCAACCATCACTCAATGATGCGAATAATGGAGAGGTTGTACCTATTTCTTTAATATATGCCCCAATATTCACATATCACATTCCACATGGGAATTCTCATCACTTTGTGAAGCATTGGGTAAAGGAAAGAGAGGTTACACATCTTCCCCTTTTCTCAATGCCCTTCAATCCACATGCAATAAGCCCTTCCATTCACTTAGTGGCATGGTAAGAGAAACATATATGGTGGAGAGATAACACCTCTTCCTCTTTATTGCTAGTGCTCCATCTCAACACTAAAATTATCCTTTGTTGAGGGGGAAGGAAAAAGGGTATGCTTTCATGTAACCGCTTGGTATCCTTGACTAGAAAATATTTAAGCTTAGCGAGTATGCTTTCAGGGTTAGGATAAATTTTGTAGATTTTTTGAGTCTAGGTTTTAAGAAAATTTTCAAAAGATCAACCATGATATGAGATTTTGAAAAAAAAAATCTCCTCTTGGTATTTTTGATTGGAATTTATTTAGGCTTAGAAAAAATTCTTTTAAGGTTTGTGATAAATTTTGTAGATTTTTTTTAGTATAGGTGGGGTTTCTAGGTTGATAGTTACCTTCACTTCTCTTGAAAAATTCAAGAATTCTCAAAAATCCTTCACACTTTACCTACTCCTCCTCTATTCCAAATGTTTTTCAAGATTCCTATGTAAAACACATTAATCATCCTTTGTAAGAAATGGGATTAGAAATCCTCTACAAATGTAGAGGAGAATGGTTTAAAATAACCTATCCTCAACCTCATAAGAATGCTCTACAAAAGGGGTTGAGAAATTCAACCTCCTTTTAAAAAATCCACACTCGCACTGAAAAATTCAACTTGCTCTTCTTAAAAATTATCAACACCCACTAAGAAATTCAACCTCCTTCCCTCCTCCTTGGAAGGACAAACCCATTTCCAAATGAACGAAGGTCTAATGTAGATTCATGAATACTTTCTTTCTGAGAAATCGAAAGTGATAGATATAATAAATCTTTTTAATATAATATGGAAAATGAAAGTGACCGATGAACATTGAGAAAAGGAAGGGTAGTGAGATAATGATTTTCCATCTTAGCGGAGTAGAAGGGTAACACATTTAAGAAAGAAAGGTAGTAACAACAAACAAATAAATTAGTTGATGGTAATAAAAATTGGAAACAAAAGGTAATATGAATGTAGGGTTTAAATAGGTTGAAATTTCTTGCAATGATTTTACATTATCCAACTTTTTTATTTTTTTTGGGTGCTTTCCTATGCCTATTTTTTTATTTGAAATTTATTGGGTGAATTAGCTCCCGCGTATAAGAAAATGCAAGGCTCTAGCACAACATCTTGATAAAATTTCATTTCTAGGTGATGTAATGCATGGGGGTTGAAGAGGTTACACCTATTCCACTTTTGATCAATGCTCTTCATTCCACATGCAGTAAGCCTCTACCTTCACTTAATTGTGCGAAGGGTGGAGAGTAGAAGGTGGAGAGGTAACACCTCTTCTCCTTTATTCTCAATTCTTCATCTCCATAATAATGTTAGCCTTTGTTGGGGTAGAAGGTGGAAGGGTAATGATTCCCTTAAATATTGCCATGCTCTTCTTGTTCACGCCTTTAGCCTTTAAACCTACAACTCCATAAATTGATCACCATAACCAACCCATTTTTTATTGTTAATCCATTGCAAATCATCCCTAATATGAGATCCTGAAAAAATATACCCTCTTGGTCTCCTTAACCATAATTTATTTAGGCTTAGTGAGGTTTCTTTAAGGGTTAGTGATACATTTTGTAGATTATTTTGAGTCTAGATTTTAAGAAACTTCTCAAAAAATGAAGCAATGGATTCCAAGGTTTTTAATTGATACTTACCTTCCCTCCCCATAAAACATTCAAGCACTCCCAACCTCCTTCTCACTTTCCCTCCTCCTCCTCACTCTTTAATCCAACTCTTTTGCAAGAATCCTATGTAAAACACACTAATAAACCCTATACAAGAAAGGTGGTTAGAAATCCCATACAAAAGTAGAGAAGAAAAGTTGAAAAATACCTACCTAAACCTCTTGAGAATCCTCTTAATAAGGGGTTTATAAATTCAACCTCCTTCCACTCTCCTCCTTGGAAGGACAAGTCCACTACCAATTATACGAAGGTCCAACATAGCTCGAGGAATATTTTTCTTCTTGAAAAAAGAGGTTTGGAATAATCCTTCCTTTAAGAAACCCTTTTAACATAATGTAGCAAAATGAGAATGATATATGAACATTGAGCAAGGGATGGTTAGGGAGATAATGATTTTGCAATTATAAATTAATAGAAGAGTGATACCTTTTGAAAAAAGGTAGTAACATCAAAGATAGATATTAGTTCGTTGATGGGGCGAAATGTCCAACAACAATAGTAGAGGCTATCCCCAGAAGAAAGGCCCAGTCAGATTGTCTCCTGTTTGGTATTAGAAAATTACACATCCGGATTTTGTCATGATAACCATTATTAGTTTTGGGTTTTTATTGGTTGTTGTCCGATCCACCATTTTGATTTCTTAAATATGAGGAATGAAATTCAACTAAACTAGCATGAAAATGTAGAATGCTCTATTAGAAACTACATACACAAAGTTACCAAAAAGTAATGTAATCAATAGCAAGAAATTAGTTCACTTAGCTAAATATCACTTAAACTCAACATTACTAACAACCCGTTAAGAAAAATGTATAGATATAGCTAAAAGATACAACCTTATATCCAACTAACCTACTCTAACTAGAACAAGAAGAAGAGCATGAAATTAAATTGAAGTAATATAAGACAATATCCTAGAAAGAATTCATAAGAATATTCTTATGTAAACCCTAGATCACAATCAACAAGCTGAGGATAACCTACAAGCATTGCTGAAGGTAACCATTCCATACTCCAACTAGTAGAATATTGAAATAAGAGAGAGGAAAAATAAATACCATGTTATGAGAATAATATACAACAAAAATATATCATTCCCATAATCTTCTAGAATAATAAAGAGCAACAAGAATAGTCTAAGCTAGTTCCATAGCACAAGAAAAATCTTCAACAACAATCTTGGCTAGTTAATGGATTCTCTCATTAAAAAATAAAGATTAATTACATCATAAGTAAGAGCCAACAATGGTCTCTTCTTGGTGCAGCCTAGTCTACATCTCTCCAAAAGAAAAAGAAAAAGAAAAAAACCCTTCTTCTTCTTTTCCTTCATTACAATTATTACAATTTTCTCCATAACTACATTTTCTTGAATCTCTTGCCACCTAACAATTGAGGGTTTTAATCAAGAAATTGTTTTTCTTTTTCAATGATCTCTTTTAAATAATACATAATATCTCCATAACATTTTGGACAACTAATTGAGATCATATAGTGGCAATAATACTCATATAAGTGAGATTTTAAAATATAAGCGAGTGCTTATTCTTGAGGGATGTAGGGTCCACATTCTTGATTCTTAGTTTGAGGCCAAGAGTAAGTTCTTTATAGAAATTTGAAGTCACTTTGATCATTTCATGCTTGATAATATTTAGATTTTGATCTCTTGCCATCTTCTATTTTATCTTCTCATCCCCCGTTATCTTATGCATAATAGATTCCGATTAGTTCTATGCCATTTAAATTTCAAAATCATGATAATAAAAATAATAGGAATTTGGAGGAATAATCAAGAGGTACTCACCATAATGTTGAGACAAAATGATTGTACCTTACTAAACAAATGCTCCTTTGTGACACAGACAACTTTAGCCACCAACTCTAGTTAGGTTTCATACATGTAAATCATTAATTATTTACTTGTGAAGTATTCAACTTGCAAGTTAGAGTAAAATCCTAACTTGATTGGAAATCCAAATCATAATATATTGTTTTGCTCTACAACTTTGGTCTAATTTCACATTGCTAGATAAGTTTCCTCAAAATGCCCCCCCCCCCCACCCCCCCAACCAAAAAAAAATAAAGTTTTAAAAAATCCGCGAAGGATAAATGGCAAGGAATCATTGAAAACCTATAGCATAAAAGCTAAATATCTTGGTGAGGCCTTTACAATGGTATAATCCATGGCACATGCCCAAAATGGAGTTCAGGATCAAAATGTATGAGCATTTTACAAACATTGAAAAACCTATATTTTTAATGAATTTCAAACTCAAATTAGCCCAATTTTGAAACTCGAGATGATTATTAAACTAGGAATGATTTCAAAACTCAAATCAACATAATCTTAGAACTCAAATCGACCCATTTTTGAAACTCGACATGATTTTAGAACTCGACTCAATTTTGGAACTTGACCCAGTTTTGAAACTCAACATTGTTTTAAAACTCATTTCGACAAGATTTTCAAACTCAATCAACAACTTTTAAAGACTCATTTCGACAAGATCTTTAAACTCAATTATCCAAATTTTGAAACTCGCATGATTTCAAAACTTGGCACAATTTTAGAACTCAACTCTACTTTGAAATTTGACATCATTTTGGAATTCAACCCATTCTTGAAAATTGTCATGATTTTGAAACTCGTCAACCGTTTTAAAACTTGTTTCGACAAGATTTTCAAACTCAATAGAAAAATATTATAACTCATTTCAAGATAAATTTGGAACTTGACAACATTTTGAAACTTGGCCCGATTTTGGAACTTGATCCGATTTTAAAACTTGATAAGATTTAAAACTCATTCCCGCAAGATTTTTGAACTCATTTCTGAATATTTAAGACTTTCCAATTGGTGACGATCCACAAATAATAGTCACTAATGCGAAGAGAGTTGAGGTTTATGCTTGAACTTCAAGCGATGAAAACCTCTTCATTTAAGATTTGATCAAGAAATTGTCTTTTGCAGTGCAAAGAGAATAGAAAGAACTATCCAATGAGTGGTTTCCAACCCATTTTCAACACAATCTTCAAAATGCTTAAAATTAACTAAGTACAATTTGCTTTACTAATGGGGAAACAAACTGTAGACTTTCATAGTTTTCATACTTGTAGATGTCATAATTGAATTCCCAGAGTTGCGTTGAGTTTGTAATCATCAAAAACTTATAGATAGGCTATCCAAGTAGTTAAGATGTCATTTTTTATCGAGAGCGAAAATTGCAAAAACAATTTTTTTAATGAAAGTCTGGGCCCCTTTTAAAACATTGCTTTGCTGAAATAGAATTCCATCAACTTGCCTTAAATCTTTGTTGATTTGTCTTCCAAGATGCTAATTGATATTGACTTAAACCATCACCATATGAGAAATTTTAATCCATAAAAAATGACAATTGTCATTCGAGGACACTTAAAACTAAATAGTTGATGATCATATTAATTCTTGTTGGGATGCAATTATGATTCAACCAAAGATACATGTCATTTCCAATAAAATTAGATGACATTATTCATACTCTTACATAGATAATAGCAAATTAAACGAAAGAGATAAAATGGTAAAATTAAGATGCACACATTGAAACAAATACAAGAAAAAGAAAGTATGCGACAAATAATACGACAATTAAAACAAGCTTTCATGATCACACATTAAAACCTTAAAACCTAACATCCATAAGGAAATTTTAATCTAAGCCAACAATATTCAATCTTCAATTGAAAAAAAAATGAAGACTTGAAAAACAACACTCCAAATGAAATATTTGAATATAAAAATAAAAATAAAAAAGGGGGTCCCAAGTTAATTAATTTGGGCCTCAACATACTCTAGGGTAATAAAAGTTGTAAACAAAGGGTAACATGGATGGCTGATTGAAATATGTTGAAATTCCTTGAAATGAGTTTTAATTATTAAACATTTTTATTTTTCTTGTGTTTTCATATCCCTATTTGTTTTTTCGTTGAGATATTTTGGAAGAAAGGGCTCTTGCCTACAAGAAATTGCAAATTTTGAATATGACATCTTGAGAAAAATTCTCCTCCCATTCTCCTTAATATCATTGATAATTTTTAATTTTTATTTATTATTATTATATTTTTAATTTCAGGTTTGTTTGTTTTTTCCACAAAGTAATGGAGTATGTTTTTTTTCCAGTGAAGTAGTGGAGTATGGAGGTTTTGTGTTGGAAATAACCTTTCCTTCTTTTGAGAAATATGAATTTTCTCAACTTCCTCTTGAGAAGTTTAAACCCATGTTGAGAAATTTGACCTCATTTTGCTCTTCTCCTTAACATGACAAATGATTTACCAAATGCTTGAAAATTTAAGGCAAAACCCATAACAAGTTTCACCTTTGCATGAGGAATTCATGATTATTGAGTTGGTATTGGAAATCACATTATCAACAGGAGCACATGCCCACAAGATTTTGAATAGACAAACCACAACTCGACATAGCAATTGGTGACATATTAGATCTATTGTACATAGAGCAATAATAATTACCATTGAAATGCTAGAACCATTCCCACCCCTTGAGGGATGCTTCCTCCATGTTTTTCCATCCTTTGGGCCTTGGCAACCATAGGGGACATCTTTGTTTGGTAGGGGATGCCTCCCATGTCATGACGACATTTATCACCAAGGTTGTCTAAAAGATACTTCTTGATGTTTTTTGATAAATGAAAATATCCTTTATACAAATTAACACTTGTGTAAAATTAATACGAAAAAATAATAATTTAGTGTTTGATTTTTAAACCGTGACAACTATTATTATTTATAAAGTGGATACTAGATACTTATTGTTTATAAAGTAGATAATAGATAAGTATATTTAATAGATATACTCACAATAACAATTTAACTCTTATATACTAATTTTTTCTTTTTCTGATTTTAATATCTAATATCTAAAAATGATTCCTATATTATTTGAATTGTTATTATTATTAAATTATTCCTATATTATTTGAATTATTATTATAATATAATTATATAAAATCTCTATTTTTTATTTTTATTTTTCAATTTTATTAAAAATTTCAAACATCATTTAACAATTTTCATATTTATTCCACGTTTAAAACTTAATATCACCAAAAATATATATCTATATAAGACTCGAACATTTCCTCAGATATCACTCCCCTTTCCATCCACCACTGTAAAATCTTCACCCATTATTTATCTTAACTCCCTTTTAAACGATGCAAATTGATACCAATGTACATGCCACTATGCTCGCACTAAATCACATTTTAAGACTCAACGAGTGTTCTCAGGTAAGACAAACTCAATTGCCCTCGAAGGCAAATATACTTTCAAGTAATGCCTATGTATCTCCTCTTTGAAGGGCTAGTGCTCAATCCTAGCCCAAATTTCAAGCGTTCTTATTGGTCGAAGAGCCTTCCTAATACCCATTTGTCCTTTTGATGGCCCTAAGGTCCATTCCATTTGACTTATTAAAAGTGCCAAAGGAACAAACCCATTTCAGAGCAATGCCATTTTTCAGATGGGCTCGTCACACTAGGCCTTCCGAGTACATTTTAACTACAGACCTTACACTTTCAAAACATGATAAAGTCAGTTGCACAGCAGGCCTTAATTGACCACCATTGATTTTTCAAGGCTTACAGTGAGCAGAATAGCATCTGGTCACTGAATTGAGCAGGAGTTTAATGCATATGTGCCTTGTGGTAGCTTCGAACAAAGGTATGTATGATGACTATAGACGATTTCAGCCAAAATTCTATTTGGGTCTGCTGATTTTTCCTCAATTGTTACCGAAAACCGAGAACTAATCAGTAGGGTTCTTTAATGGAGGACAACTGATTTAAGCAATAATTGGGCCAATGTCTGCCTTGATTCCAGCATTGCTATTTTCATTCTCATGTTCATACTGCCATGTATTTTTCAGTCTTGATTTACTTTAATTCTAAACATAAGGAACTGATGGGTACTGTTTTCTGCAATACCCAACTTTACAAATGAAGTCATTGCGTGATCAATTTATAGGAATCTGTTGAAATCTAGAGCGAGCAGTTTGTGATTTTTTTGGTTTTTTGTGTAGAAGGAATAGTTTATTTAGGTGATATAGGGCATGCTTCCTTGAATAATTTACTTGTTTTTTTCAGTGGAGCTGGGTCCTTACGTGATGATGTGAGAATGGGTGCCCTGATTGATGTAGGCTGCAGCCAACCCGTACTTTGTTACTAGATCCCAAATTCATATGCAGAGCATATGACATTTTTGCAGTGCAACATATTAGGAGGAAGGGATGGATTGGTCTTTGAGATAGGTAGGCGTTTCCAGAAACTATTTCCCCAATTTAAATAAATGGCTAAGCAGTATTGGATCATACCATTATGACCAACTTCAACTCCTACCAGTTCAGATATGAGGCTTGATGAGGTCCTAATTCTAGAACCTGAGGATGCTATTGTATTCAATGTAAATGGTGATCCGTAATGTCAAGCTTGGAGAAGTCTGATGTTTTTGAGTGTGAGTGCACCTATCTTTGGCTTTACAGCCTGTGTTGTGTGCAAATTGATTTGTTATTCTGACAGCTTGTTAGCTATGGTCATGTGCCAACAAACATGCCACAGTCTCTCACAAATATTTTTAATTTGAGCTGGTGAAGCTTAGGGTTCAAAGTTTCAAACCTAACTCTGTACTTATTAGGAACCCATGTTCCAACCATGTCTTGGGAGGTCTGAACCGGCTGTTTATGAATATTTGATCCACACAGTCTATTCATTTACAATTTTGCTCATAGCGGTCCCAGTGACATGTGGTACTCACCTAATCACCATTCCAAGGTCCAAAGATGTCATGAATTAAATTGCTTATGTAGGATTGATAGTGTGAAAACAGGTTATCCCGGAGCTCACTTAACTGAACTTTGAAGTGTTCATTGTATTGGCATAATTTTGGGGCAAATGCAATTATCCTGAACTGTCAGAGGCTCTAGCTAACTGTACTTGGGTATCAGCTATCCTGTTGCTAAGGTCTAGGATCTACACTGATGATTCCTTTGGGAATTGAGCTTGATTTTATTTCCACCTTTTCTACCTGTTGACTGCTAAGCCATACACCTTTTGTCTCTAATTTTGTTTCAGAGGACTTTTGCCTAACTAGTAACAGGTCAAATGCCCTGATCTCATGTACCTTACAGACATAAAGATGATCTCAGCCTAAGTTTCTATTTTGATGTGATTCATGATCAGATTCTGACAACTGCCTTGGGGTTTTTGTTGTTTCAGTTCGGAAACCAAGGCTTATTAAATACCTGAGCAAAAATTTTAAAATTGGCACAAAGGGTTATCTTTTGATGATCTCTAAAATCAGTATACTGAATGTTCAACATGGGGTTTTCTCATTTCTGGGACTGGAGACAAAAAAATCCTCAAATATTAACAGCCATTTGTGCTATGGGCAAAACATCTGGTATTATTAGCGTTGATATACTACTTGAGAATAAAGAAAGTAATGTAGCATGTTACTTCACTCTGCACGAGGAAATGATATTCTAAGTTGTACTCTGAAGAAGAAATAATTTTTTGCTCCAAGGAACTTGCCATTTTCCAAAATACCGCAACCAAAAATGCATAGCTAGGGATT
Organism: Pseudotsuga menziesii; assembly: GCA_001517045.1. Lineage (NCBI taxonomy): Eukaryota > Viridiplantae > Streptophyta > Pinopsida > Pinales > Pinaceae > Pseudotsuga > Pseudotsuga menziesii. The sequence goes on along the minus strand of LPNX011165676.1, from coordinate 105,422 downwards.
ACAGGGATCCAAGAAATCTTCTAATGGAGGCAGGAAGAAAAAAACTAGGTTATGAGAAAGAAATGAAGAACGTACTAATGGCTAATACCAACTGCCTTGAGAGTTTAGTAGAGGAAGAGTAGGCTGGAGAAGGAGAGGCTCCAAAGAAAGAACTTTTGAATGGATATAATAGTTTTCTGGGGATCAGATCTTTGATAATGGGAACGAGAATTAAGGTTTTGAGAAAGGAAGTGAAAGGTTATAAAGGCTTGTTTCAACTTTCATGAAATCCATTTGAATAAGGTCTCTGTAGAAGACACAAATATAAAGGAAAAAAACAGTAGAAAAGGAGCTAGATCAAGGGAACATAAAGCTGGATGTCAATCAAGAAGATGATAAAGCAAACCAGATGTTAGAAAGAAAAAATGTTTGAACTTTGGATAGGAGAATAACTATTGAAGATACCAGGTATATGGATAAGCACTATTAAGAATTCCATTGATGCAGGCTCACAGCCTCAAATGATAGAAGAGGGATAGTCAAAACCCCAAATATTTTAAAATGAGAACTAGGAAGGCAGATTTTCTTTGGTTAGCAGTTTTAAAGAACTAGATCCACAAGCTGTAGAAATATCTATACTTAAGGACCAACATGTTGGGTATAAAATTAGGCATTAATGGACAGAATCACTATGCTTATATAACTCTAGAGAAGTGCCTTGATAATGGGATGATTATTGAATTTCTGAAGCCACGTTGTGTTAGATCTTCCTCTTCTCTTACACACTTATAAGCATGGTAGATGACCATATTTGCAGTTCAAATTCAAAATTGCTGCTTACAATGTCAAGATGCACAAGAGCTTAAGGATATGTGAAGGCCCTACCACCCTCACGTTGATTTTTATAATCTATATAACCCTCTCAAACCGTAACTTTTGCCATTTCTCACCCACAACGCACTAGCTTTAGCACATTAAGGAGGTCAAAGTTGAGTTTTTGTGAACAAATAAGCTTTGAATGGTGGAATAGGTAAGTTGCAGGAAACTCCTCTCGCCTCTGCCATTGGTTTTGCAGGATCTTTTCAAATACCAAAATGCCTTAGAAATGGCTAAAAAATTCCTAGAAATATTTCCGAGTCATTTTCTGTTTGTATGTGGAAATGCTTTGTTGGCACTAAATTAGACCCTAGGTTTTGGCTCAAAGCAATAACAAGCCCTGGTATGTTAGCATTTTCAATACCCAAGAAGGGTAAGGTCTCACTTGAGACATGCAAGGTCAATCACAGAGACAAATATGAATAATGGAGAGCAATTACATATCGTATACTAGAAATTACCATGAAGCTTCCATAAATAGAAAGGAAAAGATAGAAGCATTCACACTGTTACACCTCAGAGAATCTGTGACATTCCCTACAGGTTCCGCCAGGGGAAGGGTTTTTTTTTTCTATGTAAAGGCCAAGATTTGAGCATAGAGTGTCGATTTGGGGCTAAATACCTCTGATCTTGTCATGGATGGTCCACTTGTTTTCCACCTCTAGGAGGTGCTCGCCTTATATAAGGGTTAGTGCCCTTGGGTGGCTAATCACTCGGACACATGACCACACTTGTTTATTTGCCATGTTAAAGGTGATAGCACTTGTTTAGCACACCTTATTTGCTCATTTGGACCTATTTTACCCCTCCTCTGGGTCGTGTATCCACAAATTGCACTCCTTATTGAAGAAGCCTACAAGGATAATGAAGGAGGACATTGAGGGCACACATCTATTGGAGTTAGTTGGGGCATCATGTCCTCCTTTTGGCACACCTAACAATTGTTGTAGCCTAATTACACTTTTATATTGTTATATTAAGTCTTTTTAGAAGCTTAGCCCCCAAATTGTGGGTGAGCAAGCCAAATGTTATATTTTTACATTATCTTGTAGGCTAATAACTTAAATTAGGTGAGGCTAGTCTTATATAAATAGTACCTCTCTCTCATTGTAAAAACACAACAAACACAGCAAGAGATGGGTTCATTATGAGATCTTTTCTATTTTTCTTGGTATATTGTGGATCTTAGCGCATGTGCACCTCTTGGAGATGATCTTTCTTGCTTGAAGGTCGATTGAAGTGACATCTAAAGTTTCTTTTGTACATGCTATTGGTTGATGCTAGTGAATGGCTGCACTAACCCAAGCACAAAGGTGACCTAGGATGGAATTCTGCTCATCTTTGTTGAAAAATTAGTAAGTTATATTTCTGACCTAGTTTAATGGTGTTTTTATGGTGCATACTCTTGTGTGTTAGGTTTTCTTGTTGATATTTTGTTAACTTAGTGTGAGGAGACCATCCTTTCATAGGAGCTCTCCATTGTATAGGGCCTTGGATTCCTTCTCTTTCCCCAATTAGGCTCTTCCACCTAACTTTTGAAGTTTCTGGTTGATGCCGTAATTGCAAGTGATGAAAGCCATTTCTAGAGAGGGACTTTGACTATGATCTCTCAATTCCCTAGGGTTTGAGAAAAGAATAATATGCCTCATCTTTTCAACAAAACCATCTCTCATTTACCAATTTATTTGTCTTCTAATTTACATGCATTTCTATATTGAAAAACCCTAAAAATATAATATTATTGGAGAACCCTAAAAATCTAAATAAATTCATAAAACCAAAAATATTTGGAATCTGATAATTCTGGTCCACCCACTAAATTCACCTTAGTGGAATTGTCCACAAATCTCTGAGGGCGTCACATTATAACTCTATGCATTGGTAAATGTGAAACTGTTGAAAAAATCAGAATTACAGTAGTTTTTGCAGCTCTGTTTAAAACAGAAGTTTAGCAGACATTTTTGCAGATTTGATTGGGCAGATTGGTGCGGCCCAGGACACCTGATTTTCTTCTATACAGGGCCCACTTTTTTGGGGTGCTGCCTTAGGAAACGTGGAAAGCTGTATTGGGATTCGAAACTATATTACAATGATGGTTTTTTTCGCTGATATTGACCAGCAGAATTGTATTCACTCCTGCCATGTGATTCATGTGTGTTTATTATCCATTGTTGATTTTAAACAAGGCACTGATCTTGGCTGTAAAGCTGGCAAGGCAGTATTTGCAGGTACTCATTATTTGGTAAGGGACTCTCCTCTGAGTTTAGGAGTTACCCGAAGAATTTGAGGAGTCAGATTGATGTGACATTGGGTATTGCCTCCTCTTATATGCTTACCATCATTAGTGTTGATGTATTTGTAACTTCGGAATGTATTCACTTGTATATTTTATATATTGTACCCTGATGTTCCTATCGGTAAGTATTTGTAATGTAATTGAGTCATGTCATACCCCGATGTTCCTATCGGGAGAATCAATAATGTAAACAAGTCATGTAAAGTCATAAAGGGTAACCCTCCTTATTGTTCAAGGGTTAAAATCCCCACAGTTTCGGGGCACTAGGGTTATTAGACTCTCCTAGAGAAGTCGGCCCTGGTAAGTTATTGTCAAGTCGGGAATTAGTATAAATAGAGAGTGAGCCTCTCTATTTATCATACAGTCACTCAGACTCAGTTGTAGCGCATGAGTGAGAGAGAAGAAGTTGGGATAAGAGAGAGAATAGCTGTTGGAGATCATCTTACTGTCTTTGGGTTTTACTGCTGCCATTGGTGCTAATTCTATCTCTGATGAAGTTGCGGGGTTTTCTCCTTTATGGTTTCCCCGAGGAAAATCTGTGTCCATTGTCTCTTGTGATTGATTGATTGCTATGCATGTTATTCTCTCAGACAAGATCCTAAGATAATACTGTCTAATTGATAAAAATCTAACATGGTATCAGAGCTAACCTGAGAAGAAGACACTGTGCAGCTATGGAAGCTAGAGCTTCTTACTTTTTGGGTCTCTCTCCACAATCCATCAACAAAACAAGGCTAGGCTAAACCTCCATTGAAGGGCACATCTTTCTGTCGAAACAAAATTTGATTCTGAGCATTTTCAGTTTTTGACCTACCACTACATCAAGAAATTAGGGCTTTTCACTGAAGAGGAATTTTTGAGTGAGCCCAGGCTAGGATTGCTCTCCTCCTCAAAATCGAAGTTTAGAGACAAGAATCAAGGTTTTTGGTTGGGTAGAACTCCGGGAAGTGAAACCCTAGTCTGCCTTGGAACCAGAAAACAAGCACTGCAGAAGATCAGCTCCATACCTAGTTTTCAGCTTCTCTAACTCGTAAGATCTAAATCTTTTGTATTTCTATTTGAGGTTCTCAGTTAAGATGTCTCATCACACCAAGCTTGATGTGAGGGAGCTGATAACTTCCGAGCTTGGAAGTATAAGATCTCCCTAGTTCTGGAAGAAAATGAGTTGGACTCTTACATCAGTGAAGAGGTTCCAGTTCCAGAGGGAGATGAGGCTAAGGCCTTACACAAAAGGAAATTGGTCATGGCTAAGAGGATTATTGTTGATTCAATCAAGGATCACCTCATACCACAGGTGTCCTCCCTAAAGACACCTAAAGAAATGTTTGATGCCTTGACTAAGCTATTTGAAGGGAAGAACATTAATCGGAAGATGACTTTGAGGAACCAGTTGAAGAATGTAAAGATCCAGAATGAGGAGACCATACAGTCATACTTTACAAGGGTCTCCCAGATCAAAGAACAACTTGAAGCAGTGGATGAAGAAGTGGAGAATGCAGAGATTGTGATGACCACCTTGAATGGTCTCCCTAGGTCATGGGATTCTTTCATCCAAGGAATCTGTGCTAGAAAGAAGCTAATCAAGTTTAGTAGGCTGTGGGAAGAATGCTCACAAGAAGAAGCTCGAATAGTAGCTCGAGAAGAAAAGATGGGAAATGAAGATCAAGCTCTTACTGTACACTCCAAGAAAAGCAGAAGGGACAATCATCATCACCAAGGTAAGCATTCTCACCAGAAAGATAACTCTGTAAGATCAAACAAGGATCTATCCAAACCAATGTTATTGGAACCGGACCGGTCATCGAACCGGCGAAGCCCAAAATGTGAACCGGACTGGAAACCGGACCGGAACCGGCAAAAAACCGGGTAGAAAACCGTCTGACTAAAAAATACATAAAATATTCATATTTTGTAAAAAACATATATAACAATAGAACAATGGACAACAACCAATCCAAAGATAACCTTTCAAAACAATAATGGTGATTCCTTAGCCAAAACCCAGTGACATTCAAAGGATGAGTGTCACTCCAATAATATAGTTTATGTTCAAGATCCTAGATTCCATCAGATCCTATTATTAAAGATCCTAGATTTTCCATCAGATATCTATTATTTCTATCATATCATGGTTTCTATACATGTATAAAGGTACATGATACATGATACATGCCATGTAGTATTAGCAGCCCATGTAATCAATCCTTAGTCATTCATATCAGCACATAATGATAAAAAGGATCATCATTTATTAGCCAAACAATAATGCTGCTATCGATACCAATGAATATAACAACTGTCATTCAAATCAGTCCATGCATAACATCTAAAATAAGATTTTTCAATTCAACTTTGTATCACACTTATATCACAGATGAGTAGCATTCCACTGTGTATAACTAGGACACCAATGTTTGACAGTAAGCAATAAAATCAGCACTTTAAGGACATCAACAGTCAGTTAATTTTGCATATACATTGTAGTCCTGTATCAGCATTCAAAGAGGTAGCTACACCAAAGTCAGCACTTTATCGTTCACTTCTACAACAGCCCTTGTATAAACATATGATAGCATGGAGTTGCTTCAAACCTGTTAGAAATTCCACAGTCATGTATCATGTACCTTTATATTGCTTCCATGCCAGGTTAAAAGTAATTCAAAGCAATATAAAAGAAATTCCACAGTCAGTATAAAATTGAGTTTTCTGAGTCCATAGTCCAGACCGGCCGGTTCCGGCCGGTTCCATACCCGGTCTGGACAAAAATCCGTTTTTTCAAAAAAAATTTGCTGACCGGACCGGCCAACCCTGTAAACCGGTCAGACCGGCCGGTTTTGCCGGTTCCGGTCCGGTTCCGATAACACTGATCCAAACTCAGATGCTATACATGTGATGAAAGAGGACACTTTGCTAGAAATTGTCCTATGAATAAGAATGGTTCTAAAAAGAAGAAGAACCACAAAAGAAGACATCATGCTCACACTGCAGAGGATGATGATCCTCCCAGGAAAAGAGTCAAACAAGAAAGTGAAGACTCTTTAAGTGATGAAGAATATGTTTTGATCTCTGCCCTCATGGGAATTGTCACACATGGAAGCGAAGATTGGCTTATTGATAGTGGGGCTTCCAGGCACATGACGGGATTCAAGGAATCTTTTGTGAAACTATTCGAACATAATTCACCCCATAAGGTAAAACTTAGGGATGACTACCAATATCCCATAAAAGGTAGTGGTGAATCATCCTACAAGTACCAGGACTAAAGTATAATCTTCTCTCCATATCGGCATTGGATGCAAAAGGCATGAGGGTTGCATTTGTAGATGGCCAAGTCCTCATGTGGCCAAAAGGAAAGACTATTGGCGATGCAGTAGTAATTGGAGAGCAAGAGGGAGGACTATACAAATTGAAAGGCCAACCAGAACAAGCTTTGGTTCATGACTTAGTAGAGCCAAATGAACTTTGGCATAGAAGGCTTGCACATGTGCACTACAGAGCACTACCGGTTGCAAGCAAAGTTGTTGAAAGACTTCCAGAAATGCAAGCAAAACATGAAGGAGTTTGCAAAGGATGTGCGAAAGGAAAGAACACAAAGAAGACATTTCCAAGTAGTGAAAGCAAGGCAAAAGGAATCTTGGAAATCACTCACTCCGATGTATGCGGTTCGGTGTCATCCAACTCATTAAGCGGGTATGTATACTACGTTTCTTTCATTGATGATTTTTCTAGGAAGACATGGATATATTTCATGAAAAATAAAGATGAAGTATTCAACAAGTTCAAAGAGTTCAAAGCTTTGATCGAGAATCATACAGAAAAGAAAATCAAGACCTTTTGATCAAACAACGGCGGAGAATTTACATCAAATGAATTCAAAGAATTATGCAGAGATTCAGGGATTAAGAGGGAGTTAACCACTCCATATAATCCACAACAGAATGGGGTTGCATAAAGAAAGAATAGAACAATTATGGAAGCTGCAAGGGCAATGCTTCATGATCAAGATCTTCCTATGCATCTATGGGCAGAAGCTGCTAGAACAGCTGTGTATGTACAGAACCGTACTCCGCATAAAGTACTCGAGAACAAGACAACTGAAGAAGTCTTCTCCGGCAGGAAGTCAGTCATCTCAGAATATTTGGCTGTCCAGTGTACATACACATTCCGAAAGAAAAGAGAACAAAGTTAGATCCTTCAGGGAAGAGGGGTATATTTGTGGGATATAGTGAAAGCTTGAAAGCTTACAGAGTATACTTCCTAGGATTCAAGAAGATTGACATAAGTAGAGACGTAACATTCGACGAAGATTCAGCTTACAACAAATCCAGAAAGAGACCGGTTGAAGACTCTGAAGAAACATAAGTACTCAGAATTCAAGATACAACTATGAACGATATAAATCAAGATGAAGATCGAGAAATAGAAGAACCCCAGGAACTTGTAGATCCACCCTAAGAGAAGAATCCTCACAAGAGGAAACCTGCATGGGTGCGAGAGGCTATCCAAGGTGCAGAAAGATATGGGGCTCCAGAAGAAGTGCACAGAGAGAGGAAAAGAACTAGGTCCTGCTCCAGCTATGTAGCACTATTGTGTGACTTCATTGATAAAGAACCTTCCAACTATGAAGAAGCAACAGAGAAGAAAGAATGGAAGGATGCTATGATCGAGGAGTACCAGTCGATCATGAAGAATGATGTCTGGGATGTTGTCCCAAGACTAGAAGGGAAGTCTGTCGTGACTTCCAAGTGGATCTACAAGATCAAGCATGCTATAGATGGTAGCATAGAGAAATATAAAGCAAGATTTGTGGCTTGTGGCTTCTCCCAGAAAGTGTAAATTTGAGCATATAGATCTGTAGACAAATACACAACTCACAAAGTGGATCTCACAATTTACTCAGCAATTGAAGAATGAAACAGTGCAAAAGGCTTGCAGCTGTGAATGCTTTCATTAATAAAAAAAAAGTAATCCGATGATAATTACAAAGAAGTAAAATGGCTTTAATAGCCACGAGCAATTCGAATCCACATGAGGAAGTTCGAATTGATTAGACTCTACTTGACTGTAGGTAACCAAGACCTTGTCTAAATCACTATCGGAGGACTCAGTGGTTAACTGACCTTGTCTAAACCATAACCGGAGTTCATCGGAGTTCTAAAACACAACTAAAGTGTTACATTCAGTGTTGACTAAGGTTAACTGACTGTGGTAGGTGAGAAATGCGCCCCACATGTGTGCAGTCAAGTAAACCTAGCGCTAACTGAATGTAGAGGACTTGAACTGAATGTAACTCACTCCTAACTTAGCTTGACTAGTCATTAACTGAAGTGAACTGACCTTGGTTGGTTTCGGCACTCCCAGTGGCTTCCTAAATTGTAGGGATTGATCTAGGAGGCTCCTAAACTTATGCAATCAAGTGCAATAAGTGGCAGTGAGCCTCAATTAGTGTTCCCCACACTTTAGTAACTGAAACATGTGCCCCAATTAGGTCAAGTGGACCCAATGGTGTTAATGACTATAAATAGACTGGATGGACTCCCGATTTAGACATGACTCCCAATTTAGACATATGACCAAATTTGGACAAGGGAGGATTAATAATCCTAACAGAAAGAAGGGATAGATTATGAAGAGATTTTTGCACCTGTATCCAGATACACTTCCATCAGATTGGTACTTGCTCTGGCTGCAGTAATGAAATGGAAGATACACCAAATGGATGTCAAGACTACTTTCTTGAATGGTTTAGTGGAAGAGGAAGTGTATGTGGAGCAGCCACTCGGTTTTGAGACACATGACAGGGAGACTCATGTGTGTAAATTGAAGAAAGCCCTGTACGGTTTGAAACAGGCACCCAGGACATGGTACGACAGAATTGATGGCTTCCTATCCAGTTTGGGCTTTACCAAGAGTAAAGCAGATTCCAACCTTTACTACAAGGTTGAAGAAGGGAACCTAGTGATACTCCTACTGTATGTAGATGACCTATTTGTGACAGGTGAAGATGGGTTGATTGCTGATACAAAGAGGAAGCTTGCTGCCGAGTTCGAGATGAAGGACTTTGGTATGATGCATTACTTTCTAGGCATGGAGGTGTGGCAGAATGCGGATGGAATCTCCCTGGGACAAGGGAAGTATGCAGTAGAGATCCTGAAGAGGTTTAGGATGATGGACTGCAAGGCCATGACCACACCTATGGCATCAAACTTGAAGCTATTGAGTGATGCTTCATCAGAGTCGGTTGATGCTATGATGAATCGTCAGATGATTGGGTCCTTGATGTACCTAACGAATACGAGACCAGATATTTGCTTTGATGTGAACACATTGAGCCAGTTCCTAACAGATCCTAGACATGTTCTCTTGATTGCTGCAAAGCATATTCTGAGGTACCTAAAGGGTACAATTGATTATGGGATCAAGTATAAGGCGAATCAGAAGATTAACCTGGAAGGTTATGTTGATTCAGATTGGGCAGGTAGCGCCATTGATAGGAAGAGCACTTCAGGGTGCTGCTTTAGTATGGGATCAAGTGTGATCTCTTGGTTTAGCAGGAAGCAATCTTGCGTGGCACTGAGTACAGCTGAAGCAGAGTATGTCGCAGCTTGTTCAGCTAGTTGTGAGGCAGTGTGGCTAAGAAAGCTACTATCTGATTTGTNTATATTGTGACAACCAGAGTTGTGTGAAGTTGTCGGAGAACCCGGTGTTCCATGACAAGTCGAAGCATATCGAGATCAAATATCACTATATCAGGGATATGGTGCAGAAAGGAGTAGTGAAGCTCCAGTATGTTGCGACGGACGAACAGATAGATGATGTGTTGACCACGCCATTAGCAAGAGTGAAGTTTGAATACTTCAGGGAGAAGCTTGGTGTTCTCCAGATCGAGGTTCCCTCGAAAGGGAAGTGATGAGTCCGAGATCCCTTCTGACATGGATGTAGGATTGGTTCCTCCCATGGTCAGATGTAAGTGCAGGGCCTTTTTGACGTGGATGTAGGATTGGTTCCTCCCATGGTCAGATGTAAGTGCAGAGCCCTTTTGACATGAATGCTGGATTGGTTCCTCCCATGGTTAGATGTAAGTGCAGAGCCCTTCTGACATGAATGCTGGATTGGTTCCTCCCATGGTCAGATGTAAGTGCAAAGCCCTTCTGACATGAATGCTGGATTGGTTCCTCTCATGGTTAGATGTAAGTGCAGAGTCCTTCTGACATGAATGCTGGATTGGTTCCTCTCATGGTTAGATGTAAGTGCAGAAGCCTTTCTGACATGGATTCAGGATGTGTTCCTCCCATGGTCAGATGTGAGTGCTGGGCATGCCTTTCTGACATGTATGCTGGATGTGTTCCTCGCATGGTCAGATGTAAGTGTTGGGTGGGCCTTTCTGACTGGGTCAGGTATAAGTGCTGAAGAAGATGAAGACCTACATGAAGGCTAGGCCTACAAACGGCATGAAAAAGGGCTGGCTCTGTAGAACTTCCTATGACGAGTAGAATTGAGAGATAGCACTAGTTGATCGAGATAGCAGTGATGATGAGGATCCAGTGATGATCTAGTTTTGATGATGATCTAGTGATGATCCAGCTTTGATGATGATCTAGTGATGATCCAGCTTTGATGACGATCCAGTGATGATCCGATTTCGATGATGATCCAGCTTTGATGACGATCCAGTGATGATCCAGTGATGGTCCAGTATTGATGTTGATCCAGAGAAGAAGACTTGTACTGATGAATTGTGTCAAGAGAATACCTTCCTAGTTAAGAGGGAGTGTTGGTGTATTTGTAACTTCGGAATGTATTCACTTGTATATTTTATATATTGTACCCTGATGTTCCTATCAGGAAGTATTTGCAATGTAATTGAGTCATGTCATACCCCGATATTCCTATCGGGAGAATCAATAATGTAAACAAGTCATGTAAAGTCATAGAGGGTAACCCTCCTTATTGTTCAAGGGTTAAAGTCCCCACAGTTTCAGGGCACTAGGCTTATTAGACTCTCCTAGAGAAGTCGGCCCTGGTAAGTTATTGTCAAGTCGGGAATTAGTATAAATAGAGAGTGAGCCTTTTTATTTATCATATAGTCACTCACTCTCAGTTGTAGCGCATGAGTGAGAGAGAAGATGGGATAAGAGAGAGAATAGCTGTTGGAGATCATCTTATTGTCTTTGGGTTTTACTGCTGCCATTGGTGCTTATTCTATCTCCGAGGAAGTTGCGGGTTTTCTCCTTTATGGTTTCCCCGAGGAAAATCTTTGTGTCCATTGTCTCTTGTGATTGATTGATTGCTGTGCATGTTATTCTCTCAGACAAGATCCTAAGATAATACTGTCTAATTGATAAAAATCTAACAATTAGCACAAGACCATACACAGTCTGCTTTGAAAGGATTGCTAGTTTGATCGGTAACATTTATGGCGCCGTTGCCAGGGACCTCGAAGAAAAGTGATGATATTCTATTGAAGAGGGATTCTCGGGTTGAATCATTCAAGATACATCCAACATCTACCGTGTGGTTCGGGTAAATTCTCATTTTGTACTTTGGTCAGATTTGTTGATCTAACTTGACAGGTCTCTCCTGGTGACTCCAATTGAAGAAAATCAAAAGAAGTACCGATCTAAGAGGTAAGTACTTTTTTTTAAACAAAAACCAGAGAAATGTTGTATTGAGTAAAAAAAAAGGTTGTGCACAACCATACATACAAAAATGAAACCAGTGTTTCGGGTTGTTCTGAAGGAGAATTAAAACTATGATGCCTATGCTAATAGAAGAGTTTTTAGATATCCCGAGATGCTTTCTGAAATATTTCAGACCCATTGATGGGTAGATTCTTATAAACTGTTTGTTAAGCAAAATGCAAAAATACATCTATATATAAAACATAGTTGGTGCTTCTACTTTTTCTTGCCTTCAAGCCCGCGAGCAGGCTATACGACTAAAGTTTCCTCCATTGGGTGGGTTTCCTAGCAGTGGCTGCATTGGTTAATGTTGGCCATTTTCAAAACCTCTTTAATGAAATCCATAGTGCCCATCAGTTCTCGCAGTTCGCGTTCATTGTCGTCAATCTTGGACTCATGGCAGCCCATTTGGTTGGCGAAGAATCTGACATTGGACGCAACCTCCCTATTCTCTTGAACGCCAACGCCCACCATTTCATAAACCATGTGGACATGGATTTTAATATCTTCTAGAGGATTTGATCTCATTTATGTCTGGATTTCCTGGATTAATCGCCATTGAAGACAGAGTTCTGCTGATTGGAGCCCGCAGGAGAGCTGAGGGCGAGTATTGAGATTGCTGGGTTTCATGGTAGCCCATTTGGTTGGCTAAGAATCTGACATCGGACGCAACCTCCCTATTCTCTTGAACGCCAACGCCCACCATTTCATAAACCATGGGGAGATGGATTTTAATATCTTCCAGAGGATTTGATCTCATTTATGTCCGGATTTCCTGGATTAATTGCCATTGGAGACAAAGTTCTGCTGATTGGAGCTCGCAGGAGAGCTGAGGGTGAGTATTGAGATTGCTGGGTTTTAAAATGAACCAAACTACCTCGGCTTCTCTTCTCGTCGCTAGCCAAACCTTCGAACAAATGCTGGAGCTGCTGAGCTTCTTCTGAAGACAGACTACCACTGCTGCCTTTCTCACCTTCTCCCGCCAAACAATTGAGCTTCGTTATGAAATGAGGGGAGCTGAAAACTGCCGTGCCTCTGAAGTCTGCCATGGTTCGTGGTGACGGTCGACTCGATACCTCAGGGAGTTGTAGAGCAGGATGTGCTTTAAACGCTGTCACATGAATGAAGACGCCACATGTCCACGATGATGGATGCTTGTCGGTGGAGGTCGAGTGGTCACTAAGGGGGGATGGCGAGCGGGAGAGCCATGAAGAAATACCCCTCAACCTTAATACTAAAATAACATGCCAGCTGTGGAACATGTTTTTGAAAATAGGTTTGATCTTTAAGTGTAACCATTCCAAGTTTGTTCTTAACTCCCTTATTGGCAAGCTTGTTAGCGAATTTATTGTTGTCTCTGAGAATATGAAAATAGGTAGCCTGTGGGACGGGATTAAGATGACAGATTCAAGCATACATTCTCCTGTAGTTGGTTGAACCGTGATTGTGATCCGATCTAATTTTCTGGATAACCTACCTTGAGTTTCCAAAGACGATGAGTTTTGAGATATTAGACCTCTCTTCCAATTCCAAACCAAGAAGAAGTGAGAGCCATTGTGCTTCATTGTTAGATATTTGTCTAAGTCCCCAAGCATAAGAGTTCACTATGTTTCTGCCGGGATCGAAGATAATCCCCCTCGCACCTGCCTCCCCAGGGTTTCCTTTCGAGGCGCCGTCAAAGAAAAGGGTGAAGCTTTGCTACTTCAATCTCTAGAGGAAAAATTCGTCTTTACTTTTCCTGACCTCCCAGGGTTGAATTTTTGGAGGCCATTTGGTTTGAGGAGAACTCTGATTTAAGAATTCACGGGACCATCTTGCTTCCTTGAGATTGAGATTTTCTGACTCGGAGAAGTAGACATGTTTGGAAGCCATCTTTTCATGTGTCATATTGAGGACTTTGAGAGCAACCTTGAGGGGATCGAATTTCGCTCCTTCAAAGATGAGTCTGTTCCTGGCAAGCCAAATCTGCCAGCAGGTATTCTTTGGCACTGTGTTCCAAATTCTAAGGAGTGTCTGCTTTTTGCATAGGTTCCTTGGGTAAAAGGTTCTCCAATTATTTACCAAGTCACAAATATGGTTGGGAAGATTAAAACTTCTCCCAAGGCTTGAACAATGAAGGTGTAGGTCAAAAAAAGATGGGAAGCAGATTCTTCTTGGGAATGGAAGAGGGAGCATCTGGAGGGGCTTTGTATTCCTCTTTTCCTTAAGTTGTCTGTTGTCAAGAGTTTGTCTTGAATTAGAAGCCATAAGAAGATGTTGACTTTGAGAATCTAGTCAGAGTTCGAAACCTTTCCCAAGAAGTTGGACCGAGTCCGATCACCATTGTTTTTTAGGATCTTATAACCTTCTTTGACAGTGTAGGTGCCATGGCGACCCCAACCTCTAGAATCCAGATTCCTGATGTTCGAGGGAGCAATGCCATGTAGGTGGGAAGTGAAGAGAGCGTAATCATCTTGCAGGGGAGGTGGGGGATGCAGATCCTTCCACCTAGCCTAATCGCCGGAGCTGGACCATTCTGAGATATCCTGAAGCTTTATATAGTTGTTCTTTTGCATCCAGTTGCGAAGATTGACTAGATTCAGAGCTGAGGCCAAAGGGGGGTGCCCCAGAATGTTATCTGTCCATATGTTTTTCTTTCGACCATTCCATGGAATCCAATAGAGGTTGTCTTTAATTAGACCAACAAAGAGTTTGCAAAGGATCCAGATAAGGGTGCCTTCACCTTCCCAATTGTTGTCCGGACATTTTGATCTTGGTTTCTTGATTTTTTTTCTTTCTTCTCACCTCTTTCCACCAATCTCTTCCCCCAGAGATCAGCCTCCATACCAGCTTGGCTCCCAGAGCTTTGTTCATTAATCCCAGGTCTTTGGTTCCAAGCCCACTGTTAGCTTATCTTCCAAAATTTTGTCCCATTTTACCAAGTGGAACTTTTTCCCTTGAGTCTTCCTGCCTTGCCAAAGAAATTTTCTGATTTCTATACTTAGAGCATTAATGGTGGACTTGGGAGCAAGAAAAATAGCTCTAGTGTAAATAGGATAGGAAGCGAGAATGGATTTGATAAGGACTAGCTTGCCAGCTAGGTTGAGCCATCTCAATCCCCAAGCTTGCATTTTATTTTTTAGCTTTTGAATTACTAGATTCCAGGTTGTGGGATTATAGTTGCATTTGGTAATGGGGATTCCAAGATAATTAAAGGAAGTTTAGTCAAGGCTTACCTTGATTCCAAAAATTCAGGCTATCTCTTTGAGGATTCTAGGATTGTTGTTCCAACCATATAACTAGGACTTGGAAGAGTTGATGCGGCTACCTGATGCTTTAAGGAAGAGTTCGAGGGAGGATTTTAGTCTTCTTGCAATTTGAGTTGAGGCACTTCCTAGAAGAATGGTGTCATCAGCGAATTGGGCATGGTTGATAGGTTGGAACTCCCCTAACAAAGGATATTCCAGGAATGTTCCCTTCGTCTTTTAGCCTGTTGAGTCTTCTACAGAGCGAGTCTGCGACTAAAATGTAGAGGAAGGGGGACATTGGGCAACCTTGACGGATTCCTCTTTGGGCTTGAAAAAAGGAAGTTGTCCGACCATTAATAAGAGGAGCTATCTAGGGACTGCTTATACAAGCTTTGATCCACCTTATAAAGTTGGGAGAGAAACCATACCTTTCCAGAACTTGAAAAATGAAGGCATGCCTGATTCTATCAAAGGCATGCCATAACAAGGTCTAATTTTATTGTCATGCCTGCTGCTTGTCGTTTCTGGCTGGAGTGAATGGCTTCTTGAACCAAAAGGATGTTGTCATAAATTTGGCATTTGACTATAAACCCACCTCGGTGTGCAGAGATGAGGTGAGGGATGACCTTTTTGAGTCTATTGGAGATGACCTTGGATAGGATTTTATAGGAGTTGCAGAGGGAGATAGGTCTGAAGCGCTTTAGGGAATCTAAGTTCTTTTCCTTGGGAATAAGGGCAAGAAAGGTGGAGTTTGTTGCACCTCCCATTTATCCCTAGATTGGGTCTAGATCAACATTTTTAAGAGGTCTTTTTTAATGATATGCTAGGATCTTCGATAAAAATTGATTAGGAAGCCATCAGGCCCTAGAGCTTTATCTGGGTGCAAAGACCAGACCACCTTTCGCGCCTCATCTAAGGTAACAGGATAGGTCAGAAACTCATTGTCTTCATCTATAAGATTGGGAATCTCATTGCTCATGACTACCGTTTCCTCCTGAGTTTCCCTAAGAGGTAAGTACTTACTTTGTACTTTGATAGGATTTTTGTTAGGAGCTATCCCTGTAGGTCCTATCTGGTGACTCCATTGATAAAAAATCAACAAAAAGGTCCAATTCAAGGAAATCTCAGAAGATGATATGGCTTCATTTGATGAAGCATGGATGTACCATCCTTGGTTTGTACATTGGATTTCTTGTGCATTCTAGGATATCCACATCAGTTGGATGTTGAGAATGATGGGAAAGTGCTCTTTCCAAAGTTTCATGAGTATGAGTATACATCGTCAGCACATCTCTTCGTGTTAAGGGGATTTCTTGTAATATCCAATATAATACATGAGGATGTTAGAATGAAGTTATTTGAGCTCTCTCTTGATTTGAGGAATAATTAGAATGTCAGCGATTGGTACCAAGAGCTTTCTCTTAAAGGGTTTCCCTCACTTGGGTATTTGATCGAGGCATTCATCAAAGAGTGCGAACCTAATATGCCTAAAGACGTAAGGAAGGACTTGATTGACTGTGTACAAGGAAAGAGCCAGGAGCACATCTGTGATGAAGATCGTGATGAAGAAATCAAAGAAGACTCTTTAGGTTCGGAGCTTGAAGATTCTAATCCATCGACTACTGTAGAAATGGAAGTGTGTTTCGATCCTCTTGATTTATCAAAATTCCTAGGGTATTCAGATGAGTTATTGTTATGTGAGAAAAATAAATTTTCCCTTAAAATTAGGCCATTTTTTAATGGTTTAAATGGAAAATTTCAAATAGTAACAAAAGAGTGGTGTGGAGGCAAAATTTGGTGTGGGGATGCTCGTTTTCACACTCAGAGTGTCCTCTTTACTTTAGAACCCTTTTTTCCTATGTTTCGGGTGATTAAATTATCCCGTAAAGCATTTTTTCTTAATGAGGCATCGTAATGACAAAAAAATGCTAAAAAAATCAAAATGACCAAAAGACAAAAGTTAAAAAGTCATGGAAACATGTTGGGTGAGGCGGTCGATTTGTCTCTAAGTGAAAGGCGACTTCACCCAAGGAATAAAGAAGTTTTGGAGGCTAGCGACTTCAACTCAAAATGAGGATGCACCACTCCATAATATCGCAGGGGTGTGTGGTAAGTTAAAACTTGACGTGGTTGCAAGTCAACTCAAAGTTGGGGGCAAATTATTCCTTGTTTGATAGCAATTTGAGTGGGGACCTTTGGTGAAGAGGTGGCGAGTGCATCAAGTTGAAGATTGCGTCCTCCCTCATGAAGGAGACACATGGGCATTGTTATCACAATTCTTCTAGTTGCCCTGTAAGGTGATCCTATCTAGGATGGAAGAGGGGAAAGGAAACTAAAGTTGTTAACTACGAAAGCTAAGACCTCTGAATAAATCAGTTGTCACACCGGCCAAAGCTATAGACACTTCAGCCTAGGTGAAAGACCAAGCCTAGGGGGTGTCTCTATGACCAAGATAACCTAAAAGATGAGTGATTTATGTGAATTAAGCTAGGTATCTTGATTGAATCTCTTAGTAATAAGGTTAATTAGAGATCTAAATAGTTATTAAGAGAATAAGAATGTCCACATAAAAAGCCCTAAATTACCCTAGGGTTTTAAACATGAAAATCATATCTAAGGGTAGTTAGGTGAAATTAAGTGAAATTGGACTCAAGAATTAATTGTTAGATGCAAGATGAGTTGAATGGAAGTGATTTTAGCAATACCCAGTTCGCGGATTGAGAGATATCCACTTCTCCCAAGGAGGACGTCCTCCCCTAGAGGATAGGCCAGTGCGTTGAGTGGAAAAATGGAGTCTAATGGCCATGAAAATTTATATCTAGAGGTTATAAATTATTTATAAAGTGGGTTTTAAATATTATAGCTCGCCGTGAACTAGAACCTATGGATTTATGAAATGAGGGTTTTAAAGTTAGGGTTTTTTTATTGTTTTTATTATGATCGAGAAAGGAATTACTGAAAATAAAAGATGGGAGAAATTTTAACTTACCAGAAAATGAGAGATGCCATGAGATGTTGCCGTTTGTCCAACATTGTCAATTTGGATGATTATTTTTATCCCTGGTTGAAGAACCGGTTTGCCCAGTGTGCCCTTGCTGCGAAAGACAAACAAACATAATAAGTAAAACTAAAATCGTGCTTGATTTGAATGCAACAAGAAAGAAAATGTTTGCTAAAGAAATCAAAAGGAGAGACGAATCGAATGCTAAGCAAAAACGATAAGAAAACCCCCTTTAGATGTCCCAGAGAGTGAGAAAGAGAGACACCCCTTTAAATCGCCGTCTACCAAGTGTGCCCTCCTGCAAAAATAAGATCACACCAAATATATGCTGAGAATATAAAAGATAAACATCTAGTGCCCAAAGAGATGCAAAAACACAAGAGTCATGAACTTTGAGATTTCACAAGTAAGACAAAAGATCTTCTATTATTATTTCTAGCAAAGAGCCAAATTCCCGATGGGATACAATGAGCGAGGTCTCTTCTTTATATAGCTTTTGAGAGACACAAACCCTATCTTACTTTTTCAACAAACGGTTGATATTAAAACATCATCAACGGTGGAGATTACATATTTTATTTTTACATGGATCAATACAATCGAGGGGGGCGAATTACCTCATAAAGCCTATTTTTACAACATGATAAATCATTATTTTTGCAAATTTGACATTTAAGGGACATGGGGGGTTATTAGGGGGTTTCCCCATACATATTTCGAAAGATACAACTTGATTTACACACTTTTATTTTGGCCATTATAACCAATTTCGCCCTATGGGGGATGTTCTCCCTAAGAGAGCCAAAAAAATAATTCGAAACATCAAATTGGGTGAAACTGGTGAAGATATGTCCAGAGAGCCATAATAAATCGTCTGGAAGCATTCCCTTTCCATTTCCTTGACCACACAAGCCCAATCGATTTCTTTAGTGATTTCCTAGTTCATTTTTAGGTGGTATATCCTCAAAAAAATCATCATATCTTCTTTCAGGATGAGAGTTGGGGCAAATTGACCGCAAAGAGGTGTCTAGAGACATAGTAGAATGGTACAAGTGACTACTCATACCCCCTAGAGCACTGTGGCACCCTAGGAGAACCATAATAACTGCAATGTGTAATAAAAAATATGATCTGACCAATAATAAAGTGATAATAATCATTGATCATGAAAGCTGGGGCCAAACTCTGAAAACTGAAACCGTAGTATTGGTCTTGGGCATGTCTGGAGCAAATATAAGCACTGCCAAATTTTTAGCCACTGCCTTGGGAACCGTGTTTAACTTGGTCAATTGGGTTGACCAGGTCAAAATACCCACACTGAAGGTGAGATGCTGAAATAAGTTGAACCTGCATGCATCCAAGGTAAGAACTGCTCCAATATGTATATTAAAACCCAACTTAAATTACGCCATTCAGAATTATGGTGACAATAATAAATAATAATAACAATCAATAAGATATACATGTGTCTTTGAGTAATCATTGAATCCTTTGGAAGTCTCTTGTATATGCCATACTTACAAAGTTGTATCAATTTGCTTGTGCTGGGTGAGGATGGAAAACAAGTCTAAGAAAAAGGGGTGATGACCTCTAGTTGATTTTGACCATGTGATCCCTCCGAATGATGACAAATACACACAACCATAATGACATATGCATGACAAATAGCAATAGGGGATGCTGATGTCGCACAAATGGATAAAGTACTTGGGCTTGTTTCCTTTAGGCTCTAACAAGTTTTCCATTAAAAGATTTAGCAATTTGCAACACTAGTCAACCTCCAAAGGAAGGTGCCCTGCAAAGCCTTCTCGGCTTCCAGAAAATGACAAAGGCATAACCTTGACAAGTCATCCTCACTCTGTTTACCTGTAGGGGCAAATGAGCCGAACAATATATATTTTAATATATTTTTATGGATTTATATCTAAAAAACATGTAGGATGTTGAATTAGCTATAGAATACATGGATTAAACCATATAACATCAATCATCAGGTAGTTATAACTTATAACATTATCATCAAATTGATCAACCATAATTTTTTTTGTAGGAGCTTGGCAAAGAAAGGAGGTACCATAACATTGTCATCAAATGATCAACCTAGTGTAGGAGCTTTTAGTATAAGAAAGGAAGGGAGCGCCTTGGGAGCACTGTTACCACCCCACTTTGACATGGGTGTACACATAGACTCTGTCAGTCATTTTATAAGGAGCTTATTCTCTCCAGAGATGAAGAAGATGAAGAGGATCAATGTCAGATAGGCACCCAAAAGCATTATATTGTGGAAACAAAGCCACAAGTATGATGAAGGCTCTGCCAACAGAAAAGATTGCAGATTGCACTCCATGTGTTTTCCCAAGTCCCACGTTGAAAGTTCCCCCTCCAGAAATCAAGACTCAGATCCGTAGCTCTGCACATGACCATAGAACGACAAAGATTAAAATTGACAACAATGCAATCTTTGTTTTGTCTAAATCTTTGCATGTCTCAAGTTCTGAAATTAAAAAATAAAGGCCACAACACTTTACATAAAAAAATGTCAAGGTTTTCAGTAATCATGGAGTTCAACAGATATCCGCAGATAGTCTTGGGTTTCGAAAGTAGTGGTGACAGCCCAATGTTGAATTCTACTCACGCCCAAACGACCGTATCTTGTGGTGAAGATAAACTACTTTGTGATGAAGACTGCGAATTACCATCAGTTGAGTAGCAACTATGTGCTCAAAACTCTGTTTCAAAAAAGTTTGAAATTGGGATAGGGTCGTTTTGACAGGGATGCTACACGTCAAAAGCTATCAAATCGCCATGTAGTTGTTGAATTTGGCTTGAGTTCATCCTTTGATTACCATAGGAAGCCGGGGGGATCTTCACGTGGAATTTTTGAGCAGCTTCGATCCATTTGTTATCCCCATCATCTCCTGTAGCGGTTGATTGATTGGGTTTCATTCCAAACTAACGTGAGTCACTGCTGTTTCAGATGCACCATGATTCAATCCTGGGCTGACCTCTACATGTGGATTGAAACCCGCGATTTTTCGTTAGCCACTCGGGTCATCTTCATTAAATCATGGGAGCAGATGGCAGGATCAATTTTTATCCGTGTATCAATTGGCAGCCAAATACAAATCGTTGAGTCTTGGGTGAGCTGTTGAAACCCATATCAGTCATTTCTGTTAGCAGCCAAGCAATTTACGGGGAGTTCCATGTCTTCTATTATTTACAGTGACCGACAGTTTACGCGCAGAGATTGAATTCCCTACAGATTGGCAGTCGACTTCCCATTGAAAGCCACCAGCATGCGATCTTAGGATTCATTTAGCCGACTGGGGATGAAGCACCATTACATAGAGTCCGAGAGTAGCTGATTGGTCTCGCTTCTCTTATTGGTAGTTGGCGTGACATTTGGTGGAGCTCGCGATTTTGGTTGAACCCACCGTTTTCTTTCAAAGCACATGATTCATGGTAACATACAGTTTTTCCACATAGCCGAGTCAAGGATGAGGCTTCACATTATTTCAGTTTGCCACGAGGAATTATAAGCTAGTGCATATTTCCCTTTCTCTCTCCACGTATCAACTGGTCTTATCGACAGTCGTTTGTTTTGGAGTTCCATTGGACTCTCGATTCTGGCCTCTATTAGTTCAATAATGTTTTCAAAACCTCTAAATCAGCAATGGAGTTGCTTAAGTCAAAGTGGAGGTCCATTTAATAAACTTTGGTATATATGGGTTAGTTAAAGTACTGGTTCCATTTAATAAAGGTGGGTCATGTGTTCCTTTAGGGAGGAAAAAGTGGATCTAAGATTCACTTTATTTTGTTATTTTATTTATTTATTATTTTATGAGAGCCTTTTTAGGCCTATAAAGAGAATAGTCTCTTTGTTTGTAAGGATGAAAAACGGGGAGGATTTTCCCCAGATCTTAATAGAAAAAATATCGTTTTGGGTTTTATGGTTGTTTAGTTGAGCACTCGCTGTGATGTGTGGCGTGAACTTGTGGAGCTTCAATGAATGAGTGATTGTTGCTAGAAACCATTTTTCCTTTCTATGTTTGCGTCGGAGACCATAAACAGATGCTATCATCTTATTGGAAGGTGAAAATCCTTAGCAGTTGCTAGCCTTTTCCTTTTGTGAGCATGTTTGTATGGGCATTGATGTTTACATTTAATCTAGTTTGATTGTGTAGTATTGATCCCTTGCATGCACAACGCATCTCCTGCAATTAGGAGGAAGTAATTTAGTAGCTGCATCTTTGACACAAGGCCCTCACGAGTTCTTTTTGACTCCATTTCTCCCTTTGATATACTGGCATTGGTCCATTTGTGAGGATTGATCTTTCCCTCTTTCCCATCAACATTCAAATTACATCTATACTACAACTGTTTCTCTAAGGCAGCCTCTTCGTTTCACCTTGTCCGTCATTGCATTTGCCTTAGTGATCCTAACCTTAGGGAAGCCCCCCTTGAGTTGGAGAAGAGCCAATCTGAAGCAAGGAAGAGAGGAGTGTGGTGATAGTGGCTGCTCTTTTCGTAGTTGCCATCGGGCCAGTGTGCCTACTTTTGGGCTTTGACACACGCACGTTGGTCAGGAGCGACAACATTTTTGGCGCCGTTGTCGGGGACAAAGTTCAGTTCCCGTAGATCTGAAGACCATGCTTCATTGATATTTGTGGGAGATCATATTGCAGATTTTTTTTTCTCACATGGCAACTCCAAGAAGGGACAAAGCCCTTGTCCTTTTGCAGATCTGAAGACTTTTTTGGGTGTAGAGGTGAGCACACTCATAAATCAGAAGGCTACCTTGGCGACTCCACAGTTCAGTTTGAGGTATGACTATATGCATATTGCAGATTCAATACTTCATTATTTAAGAATATGGATGATAAAATGGAAGGACTTCGTGCTCTCTTGCACGAAGCCTTCACCCCGCTAGATTTCTCAGGTATCCATAGATTTCCTAATGGTTGCTATAAAAGAGTACTTAGAATTGTTCTAGAGTTCTTTGGAAATGACGAGGACTCGACAATCCATCATATTGTTTCTTTCTGCAAGTTGATGGCAGATATCAAGGTTTACCATGAGGATGATCTTATGACTGTATTTGCTTTAACCTTGGAGGGAGACGCAGCAAATTGGTTCTATGATCTTCTTGATGAAGCTATAGACTTAGTGGATTTTTTTTTTGAGAAGTTTCTCCTTCGTTGGCATGAAGGAACGGTTGATGAGATTGAACAATTGGCTGAAGGATATGATGCCCTCCTCCCCAGGACACAACCTGATTTTGAAGAGGAGATCCATGAAGAACACATTGAAGATCAAAGCAAGCAGTTTAAAGAACAAATCACTGAAGATTTGGTTGATGAAGCATTTCAAGGACCCTTGGTTGAAGACATTGCTGAAGAGCTTCCTGACATCGACATTGAAGATGAGAAGCCACCTCAGGTATATTTTGAAAGTAATAACAATTGTGTTGTAGATCTGCCTCATGAGAGGCTCTTCAATGAAAAAAGTCAAATTGAAGAAGGGCCTTCCATTGCTTATCTAAGTCCTCTTCAGTGTTATATTGATGAAGAATGTGCTTCGACGTGCTATATGGTTAAAAATTTGAAAGATGACTTGTGATTGCAGCATGAACTTTCATGTAATAGCCATATTTTGATGGCATTTCCAAATCACATTCACACCATATTTGATGAGACCTTGTTTTGGTTAATGACCAAACACAAGGGAAGAGGTTTCATCGTTGATGAGGAGCTAAGATGGCTCCACTGGTTGTATGCATATACTTAATGTGTTCTAGTCTCATGTTAAGTTAGAGTAGGTAGGAAGAATAAAGTTCTTGCATGAGCATTTACATTATTGTTTGGATTATGCCTTTTCTTTTCAAAGAATGGAATAAAGCAAGTGGTTTGGATGTGAATTGAGCCATCCCCACTGCACTAAGTTGGTTTGCAATAACTAGGTTATGGCGTTCTCATGTACTCTTAAGAGGAGCACATGTCCCCATATGGAGTTAGATGTTACCACCCCACTTTGACATGAGTGTACACATAGACTCTGTTAGCCATTTTATAAGGAGTTTTTTCTCTCCAGAGATGAAGAAGATGAAGAGGATCAATGTCAGATAGATAGGCACCCAAAAGCATTCTATTGTGGAAACAAAGCCACAAGTATGATGAAGGCTCTGCCAACAGAAAAGATTGCAGATTGCACTCCATGTGTTTTCCCAAGTCCCGTGTTGAAAGTTCACCCTCCAGAAATCAAGACTCAGATCCGTAGGTTTGCACATGACCATAGACCGACAAAGATTAAAATTGACAACAATGCAATCTCTATTTTGTCTAAATCTCTGCATATCTCAAATTCTAAAATTAAAAAATAAAGGCCACAACACTTTACATCAAAAAATGTCGAGGTTCTCAGTAATCATGGAGCTCAACAGCTATCTGCAGATAGTATTGGTTTTCAAAAGCAGCGGTGACAACCCAATGGTGGCTTCTACTCACGCCTGAATGCCCGTATCTCGTGGTGAAGATAAACTACTCTGTGATGAAGATTGCGACTTAACATCAGTGGAGTAGCAGCTATGTGCTCAGAACTCCGTTTCAAAAAAGTTTGAACTTGAGATAGGGTTGTTTGATAGGGATGCTACGCTTCAAAAGCCATCAAATCGCCATGAAGTTGTTGAATTTGGCTTGAGTTCATCCTTTGATTACCACAGGAAGTCGGGGGTATCTTCAAGTGGAATTTTGGAGCAGCTCCGATCCATCTGTTAGCCCCATCATCTCATGTAGCGGTTGATTGATTGGGTTTCATTCCATACTGATGTGAGTCACTGCTATTTCAAATGCGCCATGATTCAATCCCGGGCCTACTTCTACATGTTGATTGGAACCCGTGATTTTTCTTTAGCCACTTGGGTCATCTTCATTAAATTGTGGGAGTAGATAGCGTGGCCATTTTTTATCTATGTATCAATTGGTAGCCAAATACAAATCATGGAGTCTTGGGTGAGTCGTTGAAACCCATATCAATCATTTTTGTTGGCAGCCAAGCAATTTACAGGGAGTTCCACATCTTCTATTATTTGCAGTGACTGGTAGTTTACGGGCAGAGATTGAATCCCCTGCGGATTGGCAGTCAACTTCCCATTGAAAGCGACCAGCACGCGATCTCAGGATTCATTCAACCGACTGGGGATGAAGCACCGTTACATAGAGTCTGGGAGCAGTTGATTGGTCTCACTTCATCTTATTGGCAGCCGATGTGACATTTGGTGGAGCTCGGGATTTTGGTTCAACCCACCATTTTCTTTCAAAGCACACGATTCATGGTAACATATAGTTTTTACACACAACAGAGTCAAGGATGAGGCTTCACATTATTTCAGTTTGCCACAAGGAATTATAAGCCAATGCATATTTCCCTTTCTCTCTCCATGTATCAACTGGTCTTATCGGCGGTCGTTTGTTTTGGAGTTCCTTTGGACTCTCGATTCTGGCTTCTATTAGTTCCATAAAGTTTTCAAAACCTCTAAATCAACGATGGAGTTGCTTTAGTCAAAGTGGAGGTCCATTTAATAAACTATGGTATATAAGGGTTAGTTAAAGTATGGGTTCCATTTAATAAAGGTGGGTCATGTGTCCCTTTAGGAAGAAAAAAGTGGATATAAGATTCACTTTATTTTGTTATTTTATTTATTATTTTATGAGAGCCTTTTTAGGCCTCTAAAGAGAATAGTCTCTTTGTTTGTAAGGATGGAAAAACTGGGAGGATTTTTCCCTAGAACGTAAGAGAAAAAATATCGATCTGGGTTTTATGGTTGTTTAGTTTAGCACTCTCTGTGATGTGTGGCGTGAACTTGTGGAGCTTCAATGAATGAGTGATTGTTGCTAGAAGCCCTTTTTCCTTTCCATGTTTGCGTCAGAGACCATAAACGGATGCTATCATCTTATTGGAAGGTGAAAATCCTTAGCAGTTGCTAGCCATTTCCCTTTGTGAGCATGTTTGTACAGACATTGATGTTTAGATTTAATCTAGTTTGATTGTGTAGTATTGATCCCTTGCATGCACAACGCATCTCTTGCAATTAGGAGGAAGTAATCTAGTAGCTGCACCTTTGACACAAGGCCATCGTGAGTTCTCTTTTTGACTCCATTTCTCCCTTTGATATACTGGCACCGGTCCATTTGTGAGGATTGATCTTTCCCTCTTTCCCATCAACATTCAAATTACATCTATACTACAACTATTTCTCCAAGGCAACCTCTTCGTTTCACCTTGTCCGTCATTGCATCTGCCTTAGTGATCCTAACCTTAGGGAAGCCCCCCTTGAGTTGGAGAAGAGCCAACCTGAAGTGAGGAAGAGAGGGGTGTGGTGAAAGTGGCTACTCTTTTCGCAGTTGCCATTGGGCTGGTGTGCCTACTTTTGGGCTTTGACACACGCATGCTGGTTAGGAGCGGCAACAAGCACCGTGGGAGTGTGCTCCCAAAACTGGGAGCAAGCTTCCGAAGGAAGCTAGCTTCGGGAGCGGGAGCGAGGGGGTGGGTTCGCTCCCACGCAACATAGCTCATCATACTCAGC
Source organism: Pseudotsuga menziesii (assembly GCA_001517045.1). Classification (NCBI taxonomy): domain Eukaryota; kingdom Viridiplantae; phylum Streptophyta; class Pinopsida; order Pinales; family Pinaceae; genus Pseudotsuga; species Pseudotsuga menziesii. The sequence goes on along the minus strand of LPNX011165676.1, from coordinate 78,781 downwards.
TTGAGGACAAGGTTGGGGGAGCCGACAACTTCCGAGCATGGAAGTAGAGGATCTCCTTGATCCTTGAAGAAAATGATTTGGATCAGTATATTCGTAAGGAAGTTCCAGAACCAGAGGAAGATGAGGCTAAGGCTATCCATAAGATGAACTTGGTCAAGGCCAAGAGAATCATTGTAGATTCTATTAAGGATCATCTCATCCCCCATGTGTCATCCTTGAAAGCACCTAAGGAAGTGTTCGATGCTTTGAGGAAGCTCTTCGAAGGAAACAACATTAATCGGAAGATGACATTGAGGAACCAGCTGAAGAATATGTCTTGACTTTAGAACCCTGTACTGGGACGAAGATGCTCAGGTGGAGAAGATCCCGGAGCCAAAAAGACCGAGGAAGCTCTAGTACTCCTAACATCCGAGGTTGAAAGAAGAATGAGAGATTGTTATGATCACCTTGAATGGTCTCCCTAGATCATGGGATTCATTCATTCAAGGAATATGTGCCAGAAGGAGGTTGATCAGTTTGAGCAGACTCTAGAAAGAATGCACACAAGAAGAATCTGGACTCATAACAAGAGAAGAGAAGATGGGAGCAATTGAAGATCAAGCTCTCACAGTTTACACTAGAAGATATCATAGAAAGGAGGATCACCATCACAACAAAAGGGAGGACCATCATCACAAAAGACAAAAGAAATTCCAATACTACACTTGTGATGAGAAGGGACATTACTCCAGAGATTGTCCCAAAAACAGAGGCTCCTTCAACAAGAAGTCAAATAAGAAGAGACATCATGCTCACACCGCTGAAGATGATGAACCAACAATAAAGAGACTCAAAGTAGAAACTGATTCTTCAAGTGATGAAGAATATGTCCTTATCTCAGCACTCACGGGCACTATCTCACATAAAAGCAATGATTGGCTTGTAGATAGTAGGGCATCCAAACATATGACGAGATACAAAGAATCATTTGTCAATCTGTCTGAGCATGAGTCACCTCACAAGGTGAAACCTGGGGATGATTATCAATACCCCATAAAAGGAAGTGGAGAAGCTTCCTACAAGCTAGACTCCGAGAAATCTTTGAAGATGAAATATGTGCTATATGTTCCAGAATTAAAGAAGAATCTTCTCTCCATCTTTGCACTATATGCAAAGCGAACAAGGGTTGCATTCGTCGATGGCCAAGTCCCAATGTGGCCAAAAGGAAAGACAATAGATGATGCAACAGTGATTGGAGAGCAAGAGGGAGGCTTGTACAAGTTGAAGGGACAACCTGAACAAGCATTGGTTCATGACTCCATAGAACCAAGTGAACTATGGCATAGAAGGCTTGCACATGTGCACTATAGAGCACTATCGATTGCAAGCAAAGTTGTTTCAAGACTTCCAAAAATCTAGACAAAACATGAAGGCATTTGCAAGGGATGTGTGCAAGGAAAGAATGTAAAGAAAACATTTTCCTAGTAGTGAAAGCAAAGCAAAATGAATACTGGATATAATCCACTTAGATGTCTGCGGACCCATGTCATCCAACTCACTAAGAGGGTATGTATATTATGTTTCCCTTATAGATGATTTCTCCCGTACGACTTGGATATATTTCTTGAAAGGGAGAAATGAAGTATTCAACAAGTTCAAGGAATTCAAAGCCTTGGTTGAAAATCACACTGAAAGGAAGATCAAGACTCCGCGGTTAGATAATGGCGGAATTCACCTCAGAAGAATTTAAGGAACTTTGCAGACAATTTGGGATTAAGAGGGAGTTGGGCATTCCATACAATCCTCAACAGAATGGCGTTGCAGAACGAAAGAAAAAAACAATAATGGAAGCAACGAAAGCAATGCAACATGACCAGGATCTTTCGATGCACTTATGGGCAGAAGCAGCAAAGACAACTGTGTATGTACAGACCTGTACTACTCACCGAGTACTCGACAACAAGACTTCTGAAGAGGATTTCTCAGGAGAGAAACCAGAAGTTAGCCATCTCAGAATATTTGGCTGTCCAGTGTACATGCACATTCCAAAGGAAAAGAGGACCAAGCTCAAACTTTCAGGAAGGAAGGGAATATACGGAAGATACAGTGACACTTCAAAGGCCTACCGAATATACTTTCCAGGATTCAAGAAGATTGACATTTGTAGAGACGTAACATTCGACGAAGACTCGACATACTCCAGATCTAGAAAACTACGTATTGTAGAATTTGAAGAACCTGAAGCAACAAGAGTCCGAGGCACAACAATAAAAGAAACAATTCCAGAAGATCATGAAGATCACGACATGGAAGAACCACAAGATCCTGTAGAACCACTTCACAAGAAGAATTCCCATAAGAGAAAACCAACATGGGCATGGGAGCTAATACAAGATGCAAAAAGGTATGGTGCTCCAGATGGGATGCATAGAGAAAGGAAATGACCTAAACCATACAACAATTAGGTGGCTCTTCTATGTGACATCATTGACAAAGAACCTTCCAACTATGAAGAGGCTGCAGAAAAGAAAGAATGGAAGGATGCCATGATCGAGGAGTACCAGTCGATTATGAAGAATGATATCTGGGAGATAGTTTCGAGATCGGAAGGGAAGGCTGTCGTGACTTCGAAGTGGATCTACAAGATCAAGCATGTTGCAGATGGTAGCATTGAAAAACACAAGGCAAGGTTCATGGCGCGTGGCTTCTCCTAGAAAGAAGGCATAGACTAGGAGGAGACATTTGCACTCGTAGCAAGATACACTTCCATCATATCTATACTTGCATTGGCTATGGTAATGAAATGGAAGGTACACCAAATGGAAATCAAGACAACATTCTTGAATGGTGTAGTTGAAGAGGAAGTGTGCGTGGAGCAACCACTGGGATTTAAGACACATGACAGGCAGACCCGCAACCATTGGGATTTAAGACACATAACAGGCAAACCCATGTGTGCAAATTGAAGAAAGCCTTGTACATATTGGAACAGGAACCCACGACATGGTACGGCAGGATGGACAACTTCCTGATAAGCTTAGGATTTAGTAAGAGTAAAGCGGATTCCAACCTTTACTTCAAGGTTGAATGCAGAAGACCGATGATGCTCTCGCTATATGTTGATGGCCTATTTCTGACAGGAGAGGACGAATTCATCGTAGATGCAAAGAGGAAGCTTGCCACTTAGTTCGAGATGAAGGACCTAGGGATGATGCACTATTTCTTAGACATGGAGGTGTAGCAGAGTACAAATGGAATCTTCCCTGGTTAAGGAAAATATGCAGTGGAGATTTTGAAGAGATTTAGAATGTTGGACTGCAAGGCGATAGCCACACCTATGACATCGAACTTGAAGCTACTGTGTGATGCTTCTTTAGAGATAATTTCTTTGCCTGTGAACACCCTGAGCTAGTTCCTGACAGATCTGGGACATGTTCACCTGGTAGCTATAAAGCATGTATTAAGGTACTTGAAGGGTACAATTGATTATGGGTTCAAGTATGATGTGAATCAGAATATTAGCCTGCACGGTTATGTTGATTCGGATTGGGTAGGCGACACCACTAATAGGAAGAGCACTTCGGGATGTTGCTTCAATTTGGGATCTTTCATGATCTCATGGTTTAGCAGGAAGCAGTCCTGCGTGGTGCTAAGTATAGCCGATGTAGAGTATATTGCAGCTTGTTTGGCTAGTTGCGAGGTAGTATGGCTTTGAAAGCTACTGTCTGATTTGTTTGATCTCGAGTTAGAGGCAACTTGTATCTTTTGCGACAACCAGAGTTGTGTGCAGTTGTTTGAGAATCTAGTGTTCCATGACAAGTCAAAGCACATTGAGATCAAGTATCACTATATTTGGGATATGGTGTAGAGAGGAGCAGTGAAGCTCTAGTATATGGCGATGAAGGAGCAAATAACTGATGTGTTGACCAAGCCGCTAGCAAGTGTGAAGTTCGAATACTTCAGAGAGAGACTTGGTGTTATCCAAATCGAGGTCCCTAGAAAGAGGGAGTGACAAGCTCTTGCATGGTTGTAGATGCAAGTTGTTCTCAGACGTAATCAGTCCTGACGTGCTCCCATGCTAGAGATGACGAGAAGACTGAAAGATGCAGATGCACTAGAACGAGATCTCACATGGGTAAGAATATAGGTTGTCCCCGGATGTAATCAGTCCTAGCGTAGTACGCAGCTTGTCCCGAAATGTAATCAGTCTTGTCAGCTCATCCTTAGATGTATTGAGTCCTGACGTAGTATGCAGGTTATCCCTGGATGTAATGAATCCTGGAAGGTCGTCCTTGGATGAAATCAGTCCTGGTGTGGTACGCATGTTATCCTTAGATGTAATGAGTCCTTGAGGTTGTCCTTGGACCTAATGAGTCTTGGCATGGTACGCAGGTTGTCCTTGGATGTAATCAGTCCTTATGTGTTCCCATGTTGGAGATGATGAGAGGTCACAAGGCACTTGGTGTGCGCCTAGGTGATTCTCGTATAGTGGTAGATGCAGGGCATCGTGGAGACATAATGAGTCCTGGGGTGCTCCAATGTTGGTAGAATGTGGGTTGACCTTGGAGAGACATAATGCACTTGGTGTGCTCCTAGGGGATTCTCACATAGTGGTAGATGCAGGTCGTCGTTGAGACGTAATGAGTCTTGGTGTGCTCCTATGTTGGTAGAACATAGGTGGTCAGCGATATACATTTGGGTTGTGCTTCGTGTACAATGATGAGATGATTTAGATACGACGAGATGACGGTAGGAGACGTAGGTGATTGTAGTGGCAATGTAATGAATGGTCCTAGGATGTACCTACGCGATGGATTGTTCGTGGATATGATGAAGACCTAGATGAGGACTAGGCCTACACCCAACATGAAACAGGGCTGGCGCTGTAGAAACTTCCTATGACGGATAAACAGATGCCACTATTCATTGGTTGACAATATGAGGACTACAACAGCATCAACGATGATGATCCAGTGATGATGACGTGACCAAATGTGTTGATCACTGTGGCGAGAGAATACCTTCCTAGCTAAGAGGGAGGGTTGTTGTATTTGTAACTAAGGAAGATATTCTGATGTATATTATTATTGTCGATTGTTGTACCCCCATTGGAGATGTGTTTCCCTCCTTTCAGGATGTCATTATTGTATATGGTCGTTGAGGTAAACCCTTTGTTGTAAGTCGGGAAAGTAGTCCCCAAGTTGAATATATAAAATGTATTTTTTAGTCTCCCTAGGTGAAGTCAACCCTGATAGAGTAAGAGGTCAGCCCAGTCAAGTTATTAGGTCAGTCACTTGATGTGTATAAATAGGGAGGCGCCTTTCCTCATTTGGACACACTCACTCACTCAAGTTCGCATGAGGAGAGAGAGAAGAACAAGGAGGAGAGAGAGAGAGAGTTGCAGAAGAATTCTTATGCTTGGGTTTTTCCATCTTGTGATATTGTCTTAGTGATGGAACTATTATGAGGAAGTTTGTGGGTTTTTCTCCTTTATGGTTTCCCTGAGAAAAATCTTTCTGTATTGTGTATCTGCTCTATCTTATGCATCTTGTTGTGCTTGTTATTCTTTCAGAGAAAGATCCCAATTAATTTGAATAAGATTAGAAAAATTAACATCTTTAACTCTTCCAATAAATTGTAACTTCTTTCCTCCGATCTTATAAGGAGAAAGAGGGATTCTTTAAAGCATTGTAAATACCATTATAAAAAGATTAGTTGGGCAACCAAGTGCCCACATCCCATCCCCCCTAGGGAGGATTTGCATTTGTCTTTTCATGGTGTGAATTTTTTCTAACCTTTTTACTTTATTTTGTAACACAATCACACACTCCGCCTCAAAAAAGGTTGTATAGCTTCTAAAGTAGTTTCAGAGTTTAATTTTATGCTCTTCCCTTTTTCAAATAAAGTAAATGAATACTAACCTAGCCTTGCTCTCCTAAGTATGACCTTCAAGCCTGAAAGAGACTCCTATCTGTAGTAATTAGTTTTACTTATTTCTTTTCGTTACTACAATCTCAAATTGGAATAAACATTCACCATTTTTGTGTATGCTCTTGCCCATCCCAGGTTCGCCCTGAGTTTTGGGATAATCAAAAGCGAAAGTGTGCACTCATTAAATTTCCACATTTAATAAAAAACTCACCATTAATAAAATCAATCCCTTGAAAACATACAAAAATACGGCGTACACGAAGTTTGTCATTTGTGGGCAAATTCTTTGAAGGAGAGAACAACTAGAAAGTGACCGTAGGGCCTCGTCAGGCTACACCCTCGTTTGGTGTAGTGTTGGACACACCCCCGTGACTCCATTTAGCCCACATCTTCTTGCGAGGAGACACTTTTGTCAAAATCCGGACACATTCCCCGTACCTCACGGTATATTGGGAATCCCTTTCCCCCCTAATACACTCATCTTTTAATAACTAAAATTGACCAAGATACACTTGCACAACATTTCCCTTATAGTACTATTGGACTCCATTGGCAGTGGTCTACTTGCAATGATCATACTTTTATTTAAGTGAATATTTTGTTAATGGAATATATTATTGTATGTTGTTGAGGTTATCTAAATTCTGTGCAAGTCTTGTTTCAGTAATCTTTCATTTCAAACCCCTAGACTAATTCCATCTTTTTGTCTCTTATCTTAAAAAAACTTAGATTCTTTTACAAGGACCACCCCCCTTGGCTTTGCTAAGAGTTGGCCTAGACGGAGGAGTTGAGTGTTGAGTGATTATATCTCAACTCGAGACTTTCCCCCAAGGACGCACCCAGTGGCTTGAAGATTTCTGCCATGACAGCCTAACCCCCTAGGTGCGTGAAAGGCGACAATAGTGATCAGAGATATTATGGAGAGTTTTTCGTGATTATGATGATGATGTCAAGGACCAGGTCTACAAGTTTATGCTATTGGATCTAGAACACGGTATTAAGGAAGAAGACATCTAAATGAGGTTATTTGTTCTTCACCTGGAAGGAGGAATATCCTCTTTTGCATAATTGATAGAGACATTCTGTAGCTATTGGTGCCTAAAAAAACACAAGACATGGATTCTTTTTGTCGAAGAAGCGAAGAGCTTATTCAAGAAATAAAGCTAGGAAGAAGACCGAGTCCTTGTGGAAATATTGAAGAACATAGAACAGATGATCAGATTGTCTCAACCCTCGAAGGACATGAACCAAACCTTGTTGAAAAAATCCATGATGAAGATCAAGCCTCAGAAGGTTTGCTTGAAGAAACCATTGTTCAAGATCTTGTTGATAACATTCTCGACCTTATGTCCAAAGATGAAGGTACTTCTGGAGACGAAGATGATGGTGCTCCGAGGAATGAAGACCGAGAAGCTCTAGTTGAAGAAATTGAAGAACACAAGGAAATGGTGAGTTCACCTTACCCTCATGTCACAATTTCTTAGATTTCTTGGGCCTCTTGGAGGAAAATAACAGGATCCTTGAAGATTACGATTATTGGAAATTCATGGGTCCACCAAATCTATGTTTCTTCAAAACGTAGTATATTGTTTCCAAGCCCTCTAGTTGCATGTATTTCGAAGAAGTCTATGAGCCTTTCCAGCCATTCATAGAAGAAGAAGAGATCAGTCTCGATCGAGCCGAGCCATATTTTTATATAGGTTTTCAACAATGCGAGGAAGTCTTTGTTGAAGAGGTACTTCCAGCTGAAAAATATATCAAAGACATGGTTGATGAAGAGGTTATTGTTGTTGCTTCCCTTGTTTCTTCTATTTGTGAAGAGTGGATCAATCCCTTTGCAACTAAATTTGACAATGACGCACTTCAGGATGTGGATCCTATTGCAATTGAAGATAATCGCCATATCCAACTGTACCATTATAATAGAAGGTTGAAAGAATTTGAGAGTCCGATTTCTGATAAGATCTATCATGATTTAGTTTAATTTTGCTCACCCAACATTGAGAAAGATGTAGGATTTCTTGCAAAGAATTCCTCTGCAGATATTGAGCTGATGGGTTTACCCTGTCCTAGTGTGGGCCATGATTATTATTTCTAGCGATGTCTCTCAGGAAGTGTTGAAGACAATAAGCAACCATTTTTTTTGAGTGTGGTTCACAAACCCCCTAGGGGGCTGCTACGTCCACGGGAAGAAATCACGTGGGGCCCACCCGAAGGGGCCTCACCCCTCGCTTTGATTACGGAACTAACCCGATGGGGACATCAAGTGAGGCCCTTATATATCAATTTATAGCCACCCGAGGATTTGACCCCAAAACCTTCTGTTCACAACTTACAGCACTCAACCACTTGAGCTAGCCCACCAGGATTAAAATTTATAATACAACTAAGCAACCATTTCTATCCGGTACAAATAAGTTTTCAATGATGCATTTCAACAAAGCCAAATCAGGGATGAAGACAAGTATAGTATTTACTTCTCCTTACCATGATATCTATTATTTGTCTTTTCGCTTAAAACTTGAAGGTATGGATTTTGTGGCCGATAATTTCAAAATTTTAAAGATCATTGACACTGGCATGATTATTATAAAGTTTAAGAAAGTGCTTGCATGTCCAAAAGAATGCTTGAACAAGTGCAAGGATATATTACAGTTAGCCTTCAAAGATTCTCCAAAATATTTCTAGGGATCATCTTTGCCAACAATCTCCCAATATCAGAATTAGATAGCCACGACAAATTTCACACAATCGATATATGATAATGATGGTATGTACCTGAGCTTGGTACAGATGTGGATAAATAACGCTTGTAAAAGTAACCATCCTCCTTGGCAAAAATTTGAAGGTTTCTAGGTTCCCAGGTTTGTCCATCATTTCGGTTCCATTCCGACGGAAATAATGGTATGTTCCGACGAAAATAATGGTATGTACTCAACTCATCTTTGATGTAGTTTTATCCTAGGTTGTTTCCAAAGATGAAGGAAGAAAATTTGACAATATGCTTAGGTGGCTACATTGGAGGTATGATTTCACTTGACCCTTCTCTGTTATCATAATTAGGGTAGGTAGTTATAGTTTCGTTTGAGTTCAGCGCTTATTGTTACCTATGCATTGCACTTGTCTTGATTTTATTGCATTTCATTTTGAATAAGGCAAGACGAAACTGTCTGCCTTATGATGCATTTGATGTCGTTTTTGTTAGATGTGTGTGTAGGACTACAGGTACTTAAGAGATTCTAGGGGGTTCTCATACACTCTCGAGAAGAGCGCATGTCCCGAAGTTGGAGGCAACTGTTACGCCTCAGAGTATCTACAATGTTCCCTACAGGTCCCCCATGGGAAGGGGTTATTTTTTCCTATTTAAAGGCCAAGATTTGAGCATAGAGTGTCGATTTGGGGCTAAATACCCCTGATCTTGTCATGGATGGTCCATTTGATTTTCACCTCCAGGAGGTGCTCAGTGTTGCCGCCTTTCACACACCTGGGGGAGGACGTGGCAGAAATCTTCAAGCCACTCGGTGTGTCCTTGGGGGCAAGTCTCGAGTCAAGGCTGTCGCCTTGTTCTTGACTCCTTTGTTAAGGCCAACTCCTAACGAAGCCAAGGGGGGTAGACCCTATTAGTTGCTAAGGTTGTTAAGGCTTAGTGTGATGATGATTTAGTTGCTTTAGGAGTTTGGATAAAAGGTAAGTAATTGAACAAGATGTTGCAACATAAATATTTAAAACACAACAACATATAGATTAACACATGATATGTAAAGCACACAGAAACAAATGATTGTATAATGTAAAACCTGTGCCAATGGAGTCCAAAAATAAAAGAGTGTTGTTGTATTGCCGAAAGAAATTGTGTTGCAAGTGCTCTTGGTCAATTTTAGATTAATATGGAGATGAGTGAATTAACTTAGGGGGAAGGGAACTCCAAATATACATGCAGGTACGAGGAGTATGTCCAAAACCCTTATCCGATGTGGCTCCCCGCAAGGAATATGTGGGCTGGTTGGAGTCTTTGAGACGTGTTCAACACTACACCAACAAGGGTGTAGCACTACACCAACGAGGGTGTAGCCTAACGGTGTCTCGAGGTCACTACCCAGTTGTTCCCGCTTCCTTTGTGGATTTTTCCACCGCAACGGATCAAATTGAGGCATTGGATTTTTCGCTTGGGGAGGTTAATTGAGGTGTGAAAACTTATTAATCTAGCCACTAACGTTGCTTTTGATGCAACCAACTGTTCGAACGAACCGTAATGGTGCAGAGCATACACAACAGAGCCAAAGTAAATTTTAAGGATTTTATGACTTGTTTGTTTGTTAAAAAAGGAAAAAATGAGCTCCGAGAGTCTCTTTCGATTCAAGTGAACCTCAATCGGGAAAGCAAGGAGGCGTAGTTTATATTATGTTAAAGTGAAATAAATTGAAAAGCAAGAAAGAAAGACAAGTTATCTAATTAGATCTACCACGCATCTCTTTCCCCTTTCAGGTCAATCGTGAAGTCGTGGGGTAAGTATTAGTATTACTTTGAATATGGAATGATATAATCAGGTTTGTAAGATACCGGCATAGATCCAAATCCTAGGCTCTATCAAGCGCTGAGAGGGATCAAATATTTGTAGTTGCAAACCTCTTCTTATGTATTGCACTCAACTATCACCTTAGTATTAATATTTAATACTATTTATGGCCGACATGTAATGTTTTATATTATTTTTTATTTTGTTAGGAAAGAACATTACAACATCTCCCCCATACATGGTTTTAAAACCATGTGCAAAACCCTCCTAAAACCATGGGTTGTTTAGGAGGCCTTGCACATGGTCTTAAAACCATTTGCAACATCCTCCTAAACCATGTACAATAAAACCATGGGTTGTTTAGGTGGCCTTGCACATGGTTTTAAAACCATTTGCAAAGCCCTCCTAAACCATGTACAATAAAACCATGGGTTGTTTAGGAGACCTTGCACATGGTTTTAAAACCATGTGCACGACCAACATTTTTTTTGTGGATAATTCATTTTTTATTTTTTATTATTTTGTTAAGTATGAACATTACAACATCTCCCCCATATTGTGTTGTTTTTTTTACCTACATTTTCTTTTTGCCAATAATTATTTTTTTTATTTTTTTTTATTGTTTTGTTAGGTGGGAACATTACAACATCTCCTCCATATTATAGGTTGTTTTTGTGGCGGACATTTATTTTGAAGGATAATTAATTTTTTTTTTATGGCCAACATTTACAAGAGTAAGTTACATAACGTTACATGTAACGTTACAAGATCTCTCCCATACTGGGCTGTAGAGCGCCTCTCGGCGCAATAACAAAGTATACTATCATGCATAAATAACTAAACTAAAGCAAAAAAACAAGAAAAAGTAAAAAAGGTAAAAAAACAAAAAATGGACAAAGACGCGGATCCCCCCAGGGGGGATGGGGAGTGGGCTCGAAAGAGCCTACTTAAGATTTTATTTATTTATCACAGTTACAACTTTTAGAAGAAGTGCTCTTTGGTCCTTGTTATCTGGGATCCAAAGGCTTACAAAGAGCGAGAAACTGAAACCCGGAAGTAGGGGCAACCCTTGGGAAGCTTCGGATAGCCAAAAAAGGTATTTTTGGGCAGAGTTTCCTTCTCCTTTTTGATAGACCTGCTAAAAACCAGCAAGCAAATGTCAGTAAAAAGTGCCCCAAAACACTTTGGAAGTGTCTTTGGACAACCCACACAAATTACCCATAAATATACTAAGTTAAACTATTGAAAAATGCAGTAAAAGAACCAAGGAAAGCAAGCTTTCCTTGGGATCTTGCCTTTCTTTTTGGGAAGCCAATACAATGTGCACTTAGATGCTAGATTTATCTTTTTTAAAACCTTAAACAAGACTACCTTTAACAAGCTAAATATTTTCCTTTGTAATGCTTGCAAAATGGTGATCTAAGCTAGATCTCTTTAACTGAAAAATGGAAACTTTGCATGCAATAACTGAGATCTAAGCTAAGCTAATGAGATCTTATTAATTAAATCTATGAACAATTTTACTTTGCAAGATAGATTTATGAAATAAGATAGTAGACAGTAACCAAGATGAGCATTGTTAATTTTGAAGGAGGAAGAGGAGAGAGAGTGGTTGTTGCTGGAAAGATTTGCCAAGGAAACTTGTTAGTGAAGCACAAAGGGACAAAATCTTCGCAATTTCGTAGGAAATCAGTGGAATCAAACTTGAACCACAACTCTTCCAATCACGGCAAACCTGAAAGCTAGAAGACAAATCTTGCAGACAAACCCATTAAATAGTTGACGTCACCCTTCCATTAAACCATTCACCACTTAAATTGAGAAGTGCGATTTCAACATCAATTTAATCCAAAGTTTGGTTCCCTTACATGCTAAAGAGGGTTGCATGCTTAAAAAGACCCACATGCCATGTCATTCCACCCATTTTTTAATTGATTTTTTGACTTTTTCAACCTTGTCTTTTTGTGCCAATTTGAGGCACTTTTAGCATTAAAATGCCAAAATGACGCTCCGTTAGCTGAATAATGTTCCATGGAGTGTTCCGACCGCTCGAAAAATAGGAAAGTGGCCTCTAGTGTAAAGAGGATGCTCTAAGTGTGAAAAAGAGCATCTCCACACCAAAAACGGATTTCAAACCCGACTTTTATGCCCTTCACAAATTTTTTAATTAAACCATTAAAAATGGCCTAATTTTGTGGGAAAAATTATTTTTCTTGGAATTAGACGAAACTCTATGGGGACCTTGCACATGTCCACACGGCTCAATTCAAATGCCTAGCATGTTGAAAAACACAGACACGAAGGCTCTAATAACCTCCTAAGGCCTAACCACCAAGACGACTACCCCAACTTTGGAGGTATGAGTGAAAAACTCAGAAATTATTAGTCGTTTGTTCAACAATCAATAATAACCAAGGGAAAAAACACTTTGGGCTAGTCGGCTTGATGCTTAAGTCTGGGAAGCCTAACCTTTTATAAAAATTGACCATGCTAACACATTTTTTACAATTTCCCCAAGGGGGTATGGTCATGTGTTACAAAAATTTCGAATAGACTCCCAGAAAAAGCCTGGCGGACTTCTGAACTCTAATCATGAACAGGTGTGCTTGTTCAAACCTTGCCGGCTCACTTGAAAAAAACCACCAAGTACAACTTAGGTGGTAACACTCAGCCTATAGGGGTTGGTTCCCTCGGGGGGTGTTAACCCCATGTTTACATGGGTGTCCACAAACACTATGTTGAGAGCATAGAGCACAGAGCAAAGAAGTAAAGGGCAGTCTTTCAGCTAACAAGGGGGAGGATAAAGTAGTTGAAAATATGTGAGGCTCCCTGAGTTTTCAGTCAACAAAGATCAAGGTTGTATACATGGAGATATCAGAAAATTCTTGGTTCAATCCAGTCAAATTAGAGATACAAGGCTTGATGGCACTGATGCAATATTTAGTGACTCTTTTTCAACACTATGAAATGAACAAAATAAATCTCAGGGTTCAAGGCTCTTCTCTCATGAAAGCACTTGATATCATTATCTTTTGCAGATGAATACCCATCCATGAAAATCACCACGAAAATAGAGTGAGAGGCCCCTGCCATGAATCATTTGCTACATTGGTAATACGAGCGCTTCTTGAGGCAGGTTCCATGGCCACATGAAGTTTTTTGTGCGCACCAACAATGGTGACGTCCCAAACGACAACTTTTGTTTGATGCCCAATGACACTGGTGGACATTTCCATGTCTATCATCTGAGCTAGCAGACTTGGGCACCCTTCATCACATTGTTTGTTCAGTTTTTTGTTCCTATAAACAGAGTAATGGTGTTCTTCACGGGTATTTGATGGCATCTCCGAGTTGGCCCGAGAATCCAGGTTATTACATAAAATTCTGGGAATTGGTGTGAATATTGACTTGAGTTGTCGATCCCTACTGTTCAAATCCTACCCACCATCGCATCAAATTGGTTGACTGGCAGTTAAAAACTTAAATCAAAGACATAACCCGTAAATTGTTGCTGGCATCTTCACTAAAGCGACAGCGTGTTGCGGTCAGTAAATTGTTCACAAGGCTGTATCAACAAATTAGAGACCTTTAGACGTGTTTTGATGAGGTTATAATGGCACTCATATTGCTGGTTATCAATATGGCTACGTGTATAGCCTTGGTGCAACCGTTGGAACCCATAGCAATTATTTCAAATTGGCAGTTGATCCCAAAAGCGTGGTCACTTCAGGCTTTCACATATGGAAACCTCAGTATCTCCACGTGGTCGCTTGGAGCAATCAGTGATTACATGTAACACAATGTCAGGTCCCTAGTTTTTCTTAGCGGTCAGTTTAAAGTTATTCTTTGCATACACAGAATCTGCTGTCACGGATCGTTGGCAGCCACTTGGGTGTTTTCCTTCACGTGGGGCTTGGAGCTGATTCAGAAGAGAATTTAGAAATGCCATGATTCCGCTAAGGCATTTACTTGCGGGTAGTTTGGTTGCAACGTGGAGTAGCTGTTGAACTCGTGTTTGACCAATTGGGACTTAAAGTCATAAAGCAATCTGGAGTTTTCTACTGGAAGCTGAATGACCCTCGACAACTGATTACACCGGCGAGTCTTTTGGGAGCCGAGCAAATTACAAAAGATTTCCATCGTGAAAGAGTAGAGGGATCATCGTTTTCATATGTGGCAAGTTTGGAGTTATCCACCGTTCAAGCAATCAGCCAGTCAAGCCACCAATGCATTGACAGCTGAATGCTGGAGAAGCTGTTTAGAGATCGTGTCATCTCACTCTGCAATCAATTTCAAACTGTCACCATTTGCAGTTGACTCATGGAGCGCAGAATTGTCACCATTGGCACTTGAGTCGTGGAGTTTGGGGCGCCTGTTTGGTGGCATTGTTTTATGTGGGGATTTGGAGCAACTAATGTTGCCATTTGTTGACCCACGATTGGCAGCTGTTCACTCGAAGATTCCATCTCATGGTTTTTCGACTTAGTTAGTGGGCGTCTTCATTTCGTGGTTGTTGGAGCATGCCATTGATTGTCCACCTTTGGATGAGGAAGAATAGCCTAAGAAGTTGTTACACTTTAGTCATGTAATGGTTTTCTTAGACATTAGTGGAGGAAAAAGTGGATCTAAATTCCTTTTCCACTTTTTTCTTTTCTTTTATTATTATTTTTACTTTTAGAAAAAGGTAGGTGGGTCTTTTTGGGTCTATAAAAGAAGCAAGCCTTCTTCATTGTAATGATGGAAAAAACTAGGAGGATTTTTCCCCAGAACTTAATAGAAAAAAATATCATTATGGGTTTTATGGATGTGTAATTGAGCACTCATCTAGTGTGTGGCGTGAACTTGTGGAACGTCAATGGTCAAAGTGTTTTTAATTTAAGCTACGAATGTAAAGGTTCTAAAAAAATTAATATAATAACTAATGCGTAATGGATTCTAGTTGTACATATTCATATTTTCATTAAAAGTCAATAATATATCTATATTAAAAATAAAAACTTTGGTTATAATATTTATTAAACATAAAATATTAAAAACTTTATATAAAAATTTATAATGTTTTTAAAATTATTGAAGTTATATAATTAAAATATTTATATTTAAATTTATTATTTATATACAAGTAATGTATTTTAAATTTTATTTTTTTTAATAAAATATGAGTTTAATTTAAAAATATACACAAATTTATTTATATCATTTGTACTTGGTGTTTTTGTGCTGTATCTGGATCTTGGCTTTTCCAAAATTTGACGAATCTTTATCCGGATCTTGGTAACTTTGCATAAATGCAACCTCCACTAACATAATGTCCAATGTCTCGGAGTAAGCTAAGAAGCTAATGAACTATTTACAAAATTGCTATTAAGGCTATAGAAAAAATCTGTGATATGGTGATTTATAAACTACCGTGGATATTCCACTAGAACAATTTATCGCAATATCTACTAATATTCTACAACCTCTTACTAGGGAGTGTTTTACTTTAGATTACATCTTTAATATTACTTGCTTAATGTTGAGATAAACAAAAACTCAAATTAAAGAAGGTTAAGCAAATACACACCATACACATGATGAACACAATATGTACCTTGGAAAACCCAATATGGGAAACACCCAACTAGAAGGTGAGGCCTATGCTATGCTCTTTTCCTCTCAATTATGAAATGCAAACACAAAGAAAGGGGCACTCACTATGAAATTCCCTTGGACTTTGTGGCTCGGTTGCTATAGGATCTTCCACTCCCTTTATTATGCTTCAATATTCCACTCCTAGATGCTTTGCTCAACTATGGAACAATAAACAATACAATAAGAATGGGATACCTTCTTGTCACATTGGCCCAATATTTAACATAAATTGATAGTTGTCTAGGATTAGGGTTAGGGCTTTGCATGCCTCAACCCCAACTTAATGTTAGGGTTTGGACCCTCTAGAATATTCTTGAAAGTCCACACTTGACTAGCTTCACATGTGTAAGTAATGGAAGCTAACATGGTATCCACTCTTTATCATGGTTATCAATATGATAGGTCAACTTGTGGGATGCATACCTTTCACATATGAACTCCAATTGAGGTGATTTTTGCATTGTTGGAAAGCTCTTGATGTGTAGAACAACATGGATAGGTTGAGTGCTGTGCTCGCAAAGTTGACCCCAAAAGCGGTCATTTAAAACCTTAAACGAGCTCTGGAAGGTTTTGGACCCCAAATTACCAAAGTGGGATCTACCCATAAAATGGGCCCTACAAGTCAATACCTCTAGTTTCCACCCATAAAGTACTGAAATTTATGACAAATAATTTAATGATCCATTTCGGATAAACTACCTTCATATCAATAGTGATGGGTCCCTGCCAATCATTGCCCTATTCGGGCTCAAGAGGATTTTCAAATTCTCTCCCTTAGAAATGGTAAGAGCCAAGGTCGTGAACTTGTCATTCAGAAGGATGTGTAGAGGAGGAGATGAGGTCAGATGTGGCACCTCTTTTGATACTTGAAGACAACTTTCCCAACATGGTGCGACGAACGATCAGATTTTTGGGACTTGACAGATTGGGTAGGAGTGGTTGCAAGGAGCTCCTTGCCATTACTTAAGCAGTTGGCTCAAATGCATCTTCTCCATTTCAACTTTTCTCAACTGTAAAGAGATATGCAAGTGCATATTTACATAGATCTATGCTCCATCAAACCAGGTAATCTTTCTTTTAAGCTTATGTTTGTCGAACATACACTCCTTTATTTATTTTTGCAACTGAAGAACGACTCTATTCTACTAAGTTGTGACATTGCTCAAAAATAAATTGCGCAAGGAGGTTTCTCCCCATTGTGTGCAACCTCCTAGGTAAGATGGACAGGGAGAATTCAAATACAAAGTTCATTGTTGTTTTCCTTCCACAAATTGGGCACTTAGGTTGAGGAATTCGCAGGTGTTGTAGCCTATGACTCAAGTCCAGTCCTCCTAACATTAGAGACTAGATGAAGATCACCATTTTGGGTCCAATTTATGCCTTGAAGGCAAAACAACCAAGTTTTCTATGATTTGAGCCTCCAAAGCTTGTTGAGCTTGTTCTCTAGAATGGACTTAATGCAAAACCAACAATAACCATCAACAAATTTATACTTCTAAAAACAATGATTCCATTGCCAATACCTCCACTAGATCATTAGTATCTGTTGCCGCCTTTCACACACCTGGGGGGGACGTGGCATAAATTGTCAAGCCACTCGGTGTGTCCTTGGGGGCAGGCAAGTCTCGAGTCAAGGCTGTCACCTTATTCTTGACTCCTCCGTTTAGGCCAACTCCTAATTGAAGCCAAGGGGGGTAGACCCTATTAGTTGCTAAGGCTGTTAAGGCTTAGTGTAATGGTGATGGTTGTTATTATTTTAGGAGTTTTGATGAAAGTAAATACTAACACAAGATATTGCAATAGAATTTAAACACAACAACATAAAGATCAATGTATGATATGTAAAGCATATAGAAATAGATGATTATATCAAATCAAGAACCAGTTCCAAAATGGAGTCCATAGATAACAAATGTTGATGTATTGCTAAAAAACGAAAGTGTTGCAAGTGCTCTTGGTCAGTTTTAAATTAAAGTGGAGATGAGTTGATTAACTTATGCAGAGAAGGGAACTCCAAATATACCCGAAGGTACGAGGAGTATGTCCACAACCATTATCCGATGCAGCTCCCACCAAGGAATATGTGGGCTGGTTGGAGTGTTCAACACTACACCAACAAGGGTGTAGGCTAACGGTGTCTCGAGGTCGCTACTCAGTTGTTCGCACTTCCTTTGTGGATTTTGCCACCGCAACGGATTAACTCGAGGCGATGGATTTTCACCTGGGAGGTTAATTGAAAAATGAGACCTAATTAAAGCTAGTCACCCACGTTGCTTTTGATGCAACCAACTGTTCGGTCGAACCACAACGGTGCAGAGCATACACAACGGAGTTTAAAAGATTTTAAGGATTTTACGAATAGTTTTGTTGTTACAAGAAGAAAAAGTGACCTCCAAGAATCTCTTTCGGTTCAAGTGAACCGCAATCGGGAAAGCAAGGAGGGGTGGATTTTATTAATGTTTTTATAGTGAAATTATAATTAAAGTGCAAGAAAGAACAAAAAAGGGTTATCTAATTAATCTACCAAGAATCTCTTTTTCCTCTCGGGTCACTTGGGAAATCGAAGGTTAAGTAATAATATTACTTTGAATATGGAATGATATGATAAGATTTGCAATATTAAACAAAGTATACTATCCCGTAGATGAATACTACAAACTAAACTAAAGCAAAAAGAAGAAAAAATAAAATTGCAAAAATGTGAAAACGACATGGATCCTCCCTAGGGGGATGGGGGAGTGGGCTCGGAAAAGCCTACTCGAGATCTTTTTAATTACTCGGTTACATTGCTTAGAAGAAAATACCACTTGGTTCTTATATAGGACAAACCCAAGGGTTTACAAAACTGTCCAAAAATGAACATGGAAGGTGGGGACACTCCTGGGAGCTCTGGATGGCCCAAAAGTCAGTTTTCAGGCAGTGCCTCCTCTTTTTGGATGGACTTGCTAAAAACCAGCAAGCTATTAAACCCAAAGGATGCTCAAAAACACTTTAAGAGTATCTTTGAACATCTAAAAAAAATTCTAAAAAATTCAAGTTAAAAAGAAATGAAAAAATGCAAAGAAATGACCAAGGAAAGCAAGCCAATCTTTCCTTGGGATCTTGGCTTGCCTTTTGGGAAGCCAATACGATGTGCACTTTATGCTAGATTTATCTTTAGATTTCAAAGGAAAGTCTACTTTATGCAAGCTATAAATTTTACTTAAAATGCTTCGCAAAAAATTAAACTTTCCTATGCCAGATCTACTCTTTAAAACATAAAACTTTAAAGCATTGTTATCACATATATAGTAGCCGGGCTACCATATTCTATTTTTCAGATATAGTACATTTTCAGCCAGATCTCTTACATATGAGATGCTGAGATGAGCAGTTATGATGGATCATTATTTTATTTGTAGACTATTGTACTCTCCCATGTAAGGACTGAGTCTCAAGACACTCAGATTTGAGGACTGATGTAGCCATTTAGTCATTTACAGAGCAGTTATTGATGCCCAGATTTATATCAGTACTTTCTCATTGGACAAATGATGGTTCAGATAGATTATATGCATGATTATGACTCAACTTTTAGTATATTGTGTTATGGTTATCAGTGCTCTTATACTCATCTTTGTGGCATGTATTAACATGTAGTGTCATGATCTGGCGGTCATAATTATATGGACTTGGATGTATTTGTATTATGTATTGATGTTCCTACTCTGACTTTGAAGTTCCTGATCTATACTCATTGGTTTTACCCTCCTTAGGGAGAATAGAGGTAGTCATTGCCACCATTCTTTTGGCTTGCTAGTGTTGGCTTCATCATTCATTGTCTCCACCCATCCATTACCTTCCAGTTTTGTTTTATTCGACTTACTACTGGACTTATGACATGGAGGACCTTTTCCCCTGCTAGAACCTTTGTTGGACAAGCCTCCCTGTTTATACTGTGTCTCGGCTCTGAGTTGGTGATAGAATTTGCCTTTGGTGAGTTGGATTGTATGCCTAAATCATTCTGGTCGGTTGTCCCGATGTTTGGCACTGTGCAGAACTCCCCCTGGTCACTTGAGATGTTGCTGGCTAAAACTGAAAGCTCATGTACTACTTGTATTGGAAAATGTTATATATGCACCCATGGAAAATGAAAATGCTAAACTGTGTTTCTTAACATATGTGAAAAAAGGGCAAGAGCAATGAAATGCTAAAATATTTCTCGAAGGGTATAATAAAAGGTCCAAAAAGCAATGGTTAAATATATGCTATATCCAAATATTGCTGACCTTA
>LPNX011165676.1:48317-58404 GCA_001517045.1 Pseudotsuga menziesii | reverse complement strand
TTTTAAGCACTGGTGAAGTCCCCAAAAGGACATATAGGCCAAAAAGGCCATGGAAATAAAATTGAGGATCCTAATGAAACTGGATCAAACTTGATGTAGACATGATACCTAAGTTGAATAAGCACTCTCTGAACAGCTCAACCATTTGTGAGGCACTGCCATTCCTTGTGTTGTTGTTTGTCTTGCATATGGTTATAGTGAGTTTCTCCTTTCCATATCCAAAGTGTCATGATGTTAAGTAGGAAGTAATCCTTTGCCCTAGCCATGTCAATTTCAGCCTTCACCCTTCACTGGCAAATTGACTACAACTATGAAGTAAGTATAGTCCTGAAAGTCTGATCTGAGTAATAATAAATAAACCCTATATATGTATTTGGTTGAGACATCGCCAGTGAAATGACTGCTACTTGTTTTGATTGTTTCTTAAATGAGTTGTAGAGCATGTCTTAGCCTTATAGCACTTGCAGCAGATGGATGATAGTCTGAGTTATATTATTGGTATCTGATCATTTACAGATGGTTATAGTGTCTATTGGATATAGTTGATGATCAGCTAGAGACCTGAGAGGGGTATGAGTATACACCCTAGATGGATTTGGACTCTCTGAGTCTAATGAGATAGCCTATCTTCACTTCTGGGCACTTACAGAGATGATCAGGTTCATTTTACCTTTCTGATGCAGTTTTGCTTCACAGGATGATGTGTTTGAGCAGGGAGATGTTTTATTTGGATCTCCTAGGGCGTTGTATGGGGCATAGGGGTGCAGCCACTTGTTTGTACCGTAGTATCCCCATCCTAGAGAGCCTGGTGGGCTTAGTTTGACAACGCAGGCACCCTAGGAGGTTGTTTTGGTAGGTTCACGTTTACCGAGGCAGATTTAAAAAATGATTAAATGGCAATTGAGGAAATCGATTTGGGCTGGTGAGGCAAGGAAATGACATGGGATGAGTCATGATGATGAGAGTGATGTCCTCCGCACCTTCTCCAGCAGTTGCAGTACCTGATTGGGCCCACACCTATTTTTTGGGCTTTTTTATATTATTTTTTGAAGCTTTTGGGAGGCTCATGATTTCCTCAAGGAGACACAAAGTTAAAGAATTAAAATATTATATTATTATATTGTGCCATGGGGCACCCATAGGGAGTTAGTTAACACTCCATGGACCCACCATGTGCTTCATTTATTTCTTGTTGAGTGGGGTACCCTCTTGTTGGGTGTTTTAGTCCACTTTGGTACTTTATGGTTATATTGATCCATGTATTGTATGTTTAGCTCATCTCAACCATTGATTAGAATATTTTATCTTTTAATCTTAGCCACTCGTTTTGAAAGTGGTTAGGATTCAGTTATGATTGTGGTTCTCTCATTTCTATTTAAAGGAGAGAGCTTCTCATTTGTAAGGAGTCTTTGGCTCTTGGATCTGATTAATAGAAAGATTTTTTGTGGATATTTTTTGGATTTGCTTTGCATTTGATGTTTTTCGATGGCGATTGGAAAGTGTTTTGCTTTGTAGCATTTGAGATATTGTTATGAGATCTATATTTTTTGGGGATCATTGTTTTGTCTACAAGAGGACAACTTCAATTTGGGCGTTTTTGTAAGGGGGCCTCAACTCGCTTGGATTGTCTTCGTTTTTTATCAGGGAGTTTTCATTAGTGTTGTGGTGACCTATGATTTCTTCTTGCTATTTTTCTGCAGCATATAGCTTCTTTCTCATGTCACAACAAATCTGATATGGTTGACGTTTGTTGTGCAGGAGAGAGGGCGCATTAACTTCCTCGGGCAAATACTGGACATAGAACTCGCTTCAATCTTCTCAAATTGATCGGGATGGTGGGGATCATCATCATCAAGGCATCTACAAGCATTTCCAGGTAAGATCTAACAGGTAAGTCTCTCTTTTTTTCAGATCTAAATCCATTGTACCTTCTTTTTTTTAGTTTCTTCTGAAAAAACTCCTAAGTAATAAAAAATCAAAAAAATATTTAATCGGGAACCGCTTGATCTTTGAGCAAACCATTTCTAGGTTTTGTAGATCGGGCCTCCCCCTCATTGAATCATCCTCAATGCTGCGCTAATTGTGACTGGTTTTCCCTAGATCTGACTTTTTGACTGCTCAAACCCCAACGCCCCACTGAAATTTTGACTTTTTCCGGAAAATAATTACATGGGTGTGTAGATCAGGTCTTCCTCATTCCAGAACACCCCCAACACTGAGCTAGTTCCTGCTAGGTGGCCCTAGATCTGAAAAACTGACTTGCAGCCTGCTAGCCTCCTTCATCAGATTTTGACTTTTCCAGATTTGATTTTTTCTGAAACTTTCTGACTTGGGTTTGTAGATCGGACCATCCTGGTCTCATTTCCACTCCAACGCTGAGCTGATAGTCTCTTGGTGGCTCTAGATCTGCAGATCTGCCTCTCCAAACCCTAACGCTAGCCCTCCTTTTGCTGATTTCCCTGCAACCTGAATCTTTCGGGCCAAATCCTTTTTTGGGTCCATAGATCAGGGCATATCCCAGGTGGGTTCATTGAAACGCTGTGTTGATACTGACTCCATTACCCAAGGCTGAACAGGCACTGATCCCTAAGCGTAGCGCTAGCCCCTCCTTGATCTCTTTCCCCTGAAAACTGACCACTCCTTGATAAACTCAGGTAGTTTGACATTGTCATATATCTCACTGAGTCTATCTCTTTGGTACTAGACAGTCCCAACTCTATCCTTAATCACCCTGTCTCAGTTACGTTTCCTAAGACAGTGGTTATCTTCATCAGTTGCTAGTACCTCAACCCTAGATCTAGTATCTTTCCTCATAAGTCACTTTGGATCAACCCTCATATGATTGAAGTCCTCATCCAAAGCCTAAGTCCATTTACTACTATCCATAGATCTAGAGTTTTTGATTACCTTACACCTTACATACCTCAAGCCATAATTGATCTGGTCTGGTGTCTAGGTCTGATCTCTCTTGTTGGGAGTAGATCTGGGTCTCCCCCGTTGTTGTCTTGGACTTAGATAACATAAAGTGAAGACTGCCTTGATTGGCGTGACAACTATCCATTTGGGAGTCTAGGCAGTCTTGGTTCCACCTCCTTAGTTGCTTTCCCCTCTACCATCCATCCTGGATCCATCATACATAGGCAACTACAAGGTTGGTGATAACAAACACTTTAGATCTAAGCTTTAAGAACTTGCAAACGAGATTTAAAGAAAGATTTTAACTTTAAACGTGATAGATCTACATAAACAAGGAAAGTAACCAAGGGATAAATTGATTTTTTTAAGACGAGAAAGAGATGGAGAAAAGAGCTTGTTGTCGTGAAAGATTTGTTCAAAGACTTCGTAATGGGATGCCGAGGGACTATGTTATTGGAGATTATTGGAGATTGAGTGGAGTCAAAACTAGATCCACACTTCCTCCAAACTAGATGCCTTGAAACTCAATCACAAACTTGCATACCCGTGAGATCTTGGAAACATATATAAAAGGAGACTAAAATAGCATGGAAATAAACTTATTTGTCATGCAAGTCTTTGATCTCTAAGCATACATGAATAAATAGAAATGAAAGTAAACTTACTTACAATTCCTATTCTTACTGATTCAGAGGAATCCTGATGAGGTAAGATCTATATCTAGAGTAAGCAAAAATTGCAAGAAAGAAACTGGTTACCTCATAAAAATGTAACAATTTTGGCTCACACACCAAAGCAACACACCATTAGCCTCCAAAGCTTTTTATTATCAAGCAAAAATAGCAAAACAAATTACAACAGCATGCACTTTCCTACTCCAAACCCAACTAGTTTGTGAGAGAGGCGGAGGCTTTATTTAATAACAATCCTCCCCCTCTAACAGGGCTACATGCTTGTAACTAGGTCATCATTAAACAAATATTAATAAAGCTTTCACATCTTTTATTCTAATTCCCATGTGTTATCTTCTTTCGAGTAATGTTGCTAGTGGACCTTTACCCAATTTGAAACCCTGCCTTGTAGGTGTTGTTGTTTAGTATGATGATCATTAGGGGTTCGATGAGAAACTCCTCGATGCCCTTCATTTGTATAGCATCAAAATTCAATAAATGGTTGGGATCAAGGACATATTTCATAAACAAGGATACATGGAAAACATCATGAATAGTCACATGTGGTGGAAGGCCAATTTGTAAATAACGACACACATTTGCGCCAAAATCTAAAAGGTCCACAATATCTTGGTGCCAATTTCTTCCATTTCCCCATGCATACAAAGATCCTTTTTGGCTTGACTCTAAGGAACATTTTCTCTACCCTTGAAGCTTCATTCTAGTCCCTTTTTATTTGCATAAATCTTCTTCCTGTCTTGGTAGTCTTTAGCCTTTGTTGCACATATTTCACTTTCAATTTATTCTAGTGTGCCACTTCCTTGAGCTAGTTGTACTTCCAAATTGTCCCAACTAGTTGGGGAATTACAATTTTGTGGATATAGGGCTTCGAACAAGCTCTTCTTGAGGGAGTGATGATAGCCATTGTTGTTAGCAATTTTCACTGAGGGGAGATATTCCTTCTAACTCCTTGGTTATTCATCACATTCATTCGCAGCGTATCGTCTAGACTTTTGTTAACCCTCTATGTTTGACCATCTATCTCTAGATGGTAAGCTGTATTGAAACCTAGGTTTATGTACAGTTTGTGAAACAAGCTTTAGCAAAACTTAGAAGTAAATTTCTAGTTACGATTTGTCACAATCACTTTTGGCACGCTATGCAGCCTTACTAAATCTTGGATGAAGATTTAAGCAATATCACATGCTCAATGAGTAGTCTTGACTCGAATGAAATTTGCTACTTTGATTAGATGGTTTTGTACTACCAATATTGAGTCATTCTCTTAGAAGTACTTGGTTATTTGAAATGAAGTCCATTGATATTTCCTCCCACTTACAAGCCGGTATGCTTGAGGGATTCAACATTCTAGCTAGGTGTTGATGATACACCTTTATCTATTGGCATTCAAGGCACCTAGCCACATAAGATGTAGTGCTTGCTTTTAATATTGGCTAGTAGTACATTTGTTTCATACTTTGTTATGTCCTTTGATATCTCGGGTTTTCGAGATATGGGTCATCATGGGCCTTCTTTAACACTATCCTTCTTAAGTCCTCATTTGGTACATAAATACAATTCCTCCATAACAATATCCCATCTTCTGTCAAATGTTAGTCATGCTTTTGACCTCTCCATGTAGTTCTTTCTCAATAGAGCTTGGCATACTTTTTGGCACCACTTATCTTCCTTATTTCGCATCTTGATCACCATTCTCAAATCTGATTGAGCTGGGAAGATTCTACCTATATTTCATCTTTGACTCAAGGTATTTGTGGCCAGATTCTCTTTCCCATTTATGTGCAATATTTCATAGTCACAGTTTCTTATAAATTCCACCCAACACCACTACCTGACATTCAACTATGGCCGAGTCTGCAAGTATCTCGAACTCTCATTATTTGTTCATAGTTCAAACTTCTTGTCAATCAAGTAATGTTGCCATGCCTTTAGGGCGTGCACTATTGCTAGGAGCTCCAAGTCGTGAGTTGGATACTATGCTTCATGAGCATTCAACTTCCTCAACTCACAACTTACTACTCTTCTCTCTTGGATGGGCACTCACCCAATGCCTTCACCACTAGCATTGGTGCACACTAGGAAATTCTTATCAAAATCAGGAAGTATCAGTACAAGTGTTGACATGAGAAGCCTCCTAAGCTTGTGAAATCTTTCCTCATGGAGGGTTGTCCAAGGGAGCCTGACCCTTTTTCCTTGTAACTTTGACAAGGGCCTTGCAATCTTTGAGAAGTCCTCAATAAATCTCCAGTAATAGCCCGCCAATCCCAGGAAGCTTCTCACCTCAGCTACATTATTTGGGGTTGGCCGGCTAGATATAGCTTCTATTTTCTTGTGGTCCACTTTTAGTCCTTTAGATATGATGTGCTGAAGATATTGTATCTCCTTCTTGAAGAAATCGCACTTACTTAGCTTAGCATATAACTGGTGTTCTCACACATTTTGCAAAATACTAGGTAGAGATGCTCTTGGGGCTCCTTATTAATAGAGTAAAACATGATATGATTAGTAAATACCATCGCAAACTTGTCCAGGTACTTCCAAACACATCATTCACTAATCTCATGAAGACCACAGGGGCATTCGTCAATCCAAAAGGTAAAACTACAAACTAGTGTTCATATGTAATCTTGAAGTCAGTGTTGGGCATGTCAACTTCTAATACTTAGATCTTAAAGCCTAGCTTGGAGAAAACCTTTGCCTCTTCGAGTTGATCAAATAGGTCATTGATCTTGGGCAATGGGTACTTGTTCTTGATTGTTACTTTATTAAACATCCTGTAATCATTGCACATTTGAAAGGTTCCATCTTTCTTCTCAACAAACAACACAACAACTCCCCAAGGTGAAGCACATGGGTGTATGAAATATTTGTCCAACAATTCTTGCAATTGCATCTTGATCTCACCAAGCTTAGTGGCGATTCTGTAAGGTGCCTTTGATATTGGGGTTGCCTCGGGCATTAGGTTTGTTACCGCACAAATTATGCCATTCCCGGAACTTAGGAATGGGTTCTAGCTATGGACATTGAGAGAACATTGGTTGCAGCTTTGCATCAATCTTTGTTGGAGGCAAAAGAGTTGAAATTCCATGGTCAAACTCTAGGTTGTAATATTTGGAATGAAATAGCATTGGGCTCACCTAGATTATGGATAATAGGTATTTGGAGTTTCATATTATGTATGCTCTTTTGTATGTAAAAATGTCTCCAGCCATTTAGGTGTGGTTTCTGTTTTATTCAAGTTGTTTTTTGGGGGTTGACAGAATAGCATATATTTGCACGTCACTGAGTTTGAGCCAGTGTACTCTGTTTATTTCATTAATACCAGCATAGATCCATTTTAAACCTAGATCTACCAAGCAATGAGAGGGATCCAATTTCTTGACATGTCATTTTTTTTATCTTAAGTTTTTACACATTGAGAAAAATTTACATTTTGAGAAATTTGATCCCTCTTGGTTCTTGATAAGCACCCGGTTTAAGATGGATCTATGATGGTTTTAATTTTTTATTTTATAGGCTGACATAGATTTTTTTTTAATATTTTTTGTTTGGTTTTAATTTTTTACTTTGTGAGCCGATTTAAAAATTTTAATTACTTTTTATTTTTGATAATTTCACATTACATAACGTTACGTGACAACATTTCCCTTGTACTGGGCTGTAGAGCACCTCGCTCTTTTGGTGCGAAAAGTTTAACTTCAGAGAAATGCTGTATAATCACTGTTGATATTTTAGTTGTCTAAATCAGTAAATCTACAATTAATATGTTTTTGTAAACATTCGATGTTCTTATTGTTGATGTGTCGTGAAATTAAATGATTTAGATTTTCTACTTTAGTTATCCTATGTGAAGTTGAACTTTATAAATTGGTATCAAAGATTGAAGACCAAATAATAGAGTTTGAAAATGTCAATATTATTAATGATTTATATTGTCTACTTCAGTTATCTTCTGCAAAGTTAAACTTTATAAATTGGTACCAAAGATTGAAGACCGAATAATAGAGAGTTTGAAAATGTCAATATTATTATTCTTGAATATTGACATTTGTCAACACCTAAAAATATAGCTCTCTGATGTTAAGGTGAGTTATAGCATATATACCCTAAAATCTTTGATAGTATACTCGAGTCCCATTGATCTGCCTTTAGTCACCAATTGACACTGATATAATGTCTTTCTCCGTATATTTTTCCTGCTTTGTTGATGCAAAGACAAGACCGTAGCAAAGTTCCTTTCTTGAGGAATAAGAAAATTATAGTTGAGCAAACACTCATGAAAACAAATTGTTGTAAGGCACAAATGAATTATGAGAGATCAACCCACTAAATGTCCTTAGCTTGCTTATCCCTTCTAGTGGGGCATTATTGGGACTTCGCAGTACCAAGTGCAATCTTGGGCAAGTAGTGTTGAAATATTGTAACTTCGAAGAATATTCTATATGTATCTTTTTGTGGTCCCCGATGGTCCTACCGGAAGAACCATTTGTATTACATTGTACCCCGATGCTCCTAATCGGAAGAACTAATAAGAGTCATGAGGTAGTCCCCTCTAATTGTAAAGGTGGGTCATTAGCACCCCAGTGTGGTTACTTGAGCCTACATGTGTAACTCGAGCCTACATGATTTAACTCGAGCCTACATGTCAAATGAGTTAACTTAAGTGAACGGATGAATATAAATAGAGGTGTAGTGCTCCTCATTTGAGACACACACACTCTCACTTGGGTAGCGCATTAGTGGAGAAGAGAAGTAGCTGGAGAAGGAGGAGAATCAGGATTTGATCTCCTTGCTGGTTTTATCTTTTATCTTTTTTGGGGCATCTATATTGAGGAAGCTTTTGCTGGGTTTTTCCTTTTAGGGTTTTCCCAGGATAAATCTTTGTGTTCCTTTTCATGGTTGTGCTTGTCTATCTTTCAGTGATCCTGTTTATATGCTTTTGTCATGAAAATGAAATGAAATACTGATGTCTTAGCTAAGCATATGAAAATTTAACATGGTATCAGAGCCACCCTGAAAAGAAGACATTGTGCAGCTACAGAATCTAGGGCTTCTTACTTTTTGGTTCTCTCTCCACAATTGATCAGCAAAAGAAGGCTAGGCTGACTCTCCATTGAAGGGCGCATCTTTCTGTCGAAGCGGAATTCGATTCCAAGCATTTTCAGTTTTCGGTGCGGGAAATTAGGGCTTCTTGCAGAAGAAGAATTTTTGAGTGAGCCCAACATAGGATTGCTCTCCTCATCAAAGTCGAAGTCTAGAGACCTGGATCAAGTTTTTTGGTTGGGTGAAACTCCGGGAAAGTCAAACCCTAGTTTGACCCCGAGCTAGAAAAACCCTAAATACTAAAACTGCTAAGTTTTGGTACATTCGCTATATCCCGAGATTGGTGAAGGTTCAGGAGCTGAAAATTGCAGAGGCCGAAGATAAAATCCTTCTGTACACTGTGTCCAAAATTCAGCCTCCGATTCGCTATATTATGGGAGATATGATCTGTCAAAGTTAGGGTTCCAGCCTCCTCCAGAATTCATCCCTAAACAAGACACCTGGGGAAAATTGCTATAGCGTGGGCTACAGAGGTCCAAATTAAATTCCTGAAGATGTTCCAGAAAGAACACAAACTGTACTTTCTATGGTCCTAATTTTAGAACCAGAAGATGAAACAGTGACATGTGGCAGGTTGTACAACTTTGCTGTTCTGAACAATCCTGTAACAGGTCACCTTGGGAAAATAATCATAAATCCCAATTGGTGAAACCAATTCTGATGAAACCTGTGGTGTTGGATCAGGGACATACAAGGTTACCTTAGTGCGAAATTTCAGACATAGAGGAGTTGTAATTTCGGAGATATAACAGAAGCAGTGACAGGCATTTCTGCAGAAGAAATTGGAAAACTAGGGCTTCCTATTTCGAGAGCTTTCCTCCACTGTTTTCAGAAAATGAGTACATTGGACAGCTCCATTTGAAGAGATCTATCTTTCTATCCAATCAAATCTGAAAGATTCCAAGTTTTTTAGGATTTCTCTAACAAACCCTAGATTAGCCAGCTCCGGAAGCAGGACGGACACCTCAAATCGGTAAGATCTAATCTTTTGCTATTTGAATTTGAGGTTCTCATTTCAAAGTGATCTATCACATCAGCTTGTTGATAAGCTTGGTGAAGTTGACAACTTCCAAGCATGGAAGTATTTGATCTCTTTGAAGAAAATGAATTGGACACCTACATGAGTAGAGAGGTTCCAGTTCCATACGGAGATGAGGCTCAAAGCCTTACACAAGAAGAACTTGATCAAGGCCAAGAAAATCATTGTTGATTCAATCACGGATCAACTTGTACCACAAGTGTCTTCCCTAAAGACACCGAAGATGTTTGATTCCTTGATCAAGCTATTTGAAGATAAGAACATAAATCAGAAGATGGCTTTAAGAAAACAGTTGAAGAATGTGAAGATCCAGAATGCAGAACATCTTGAAGTTGTA